>CM041779.1:136260743-136366741 GCA_023374045.1 Limonium bicolor | reverse complement strand
TGTTGGAGAAGCTGAGCCTCATCGGACGAGACCATCTAAACGTGGTCACACGAGGAGGAGAAGAAGAGGAAGAACTCAATCACAGCAGGATGAGGCTTGCCTTTCACAGTAGGCACCAGAGCCAGCAGCTACCTCCTCCTACGGATAGAATGTGAAGAGAGAGAGGCCCCACACGAGCACTGAAAGCTAATAGAGGTCCCCCCCCCCCCCCCCCCACGAAGCCGGTGCAGTTCAACGTAGTACCAGCAGTCGTATAGTAGTAGAAGAAGGATTATGTTGCTTATACTAGCCATCTGGTGAAGATTTACTGCAACGTAAACCATACTTGGAAGCAAGTGCCACAATCATTGAAGGACACCATGTTTGAGCGTCTTCAGGTATGTTTATTTTTTTATAACATATTGTTATAGAATTTTAGAGTTTCTCATAACGTGTTACTAACTAATTGTTATGTAGGCTCGATTCTACGTAAACTTCTCTCAAGGACGATGTGCTGAAGGTAATGGCGCGGCAGTTCTGTGACCACGAAGATAAGCTCGCCGACAAGTACATTCATAAGGTGAATCAAGACCTAGATACGGATGACCCAGAAGGAGGTTGAGATGAACTGCCACCTTGGGAGAAGTACGAAGGCATCATAGAAGAGCAGTGGGTGCAGTTCGTTGAGTATCATCACACCCCCGAGTACCAGGTGGAGTTAATAGTCATTTGTCTTTTATCTTGTTCGTATTTTATTTGCTTATTTGCATCTTACGTAGTATATACGTATTTGTAGGCTCTTCGTGTGAAGCAACAAGCAAACATGAAGAAAAATCTATATCCACATCACTTAGGCGTCACCCGACCCGTCACCCGTTTTTCACCCGCATCACCTGATCCGACCCGTCACTTGTAACTTCATCACCCGTCACCCATTTCACCCATCACCCGCGGGTGAAATGGGTGAACCCGTCACCCGTTTTTATTTTATTTTGCAGCATGCATTTTTTGTTTTTAACATCTTATATAAGCTTAATTTTTCAAAAAAAAAATACACTCATATTTGTTCAACAATACATACCACTTCAACTAATGTCAATAACATACTCAAAACATAGAGTATTAACAAAAATATTTCCAAATTATCTCTACAAATATGGGATAAGTATATTTTTTTATTTAATATAATACATAGGGGTGACGGGTCGGGTGAACGGGTCAGGTGACCGGGTGAAAAATGTTCACCCCACCCGACCCGTCACCCACACCCGTTTTGCCCGCCACCCGTTTTTCACCCATTTTTTTCTAGTTTTTCACCCGTTTTTATGGGTTGGGTGGTCGGGTACCGTCACCCATTGCCATACCTAGGCAAAGGTATTACCGAGCTTGTACCAGAGTGGGAACAACAGGGGCTGGCTGCCATCGGACGAGTCACTCGATCCTAGCAGTAGGAGGATGACGGTCTGGAAGTTGAGTCGAGTGCCAAATAGCTCGACGATGGGAAATCCTTAGTATGATGACACCACGAGATCCATTATTAAATCAAATAGTGAGTATCTAATTTTGGTACATAAGTTTAATATTGGTTTGTGTAATTGCCGACTAATGAATTATTTTATTTGTGTGTTTTATATGAGGATTTAAGCTCTCAAGTTACTAAAGGTTCTTGGACTCCAAGTAGACATTATGATCCTCTTTCTCACGCTCTTGGAAAGGTGGAACATCCTAGATGTGGTGTTGGTTTTGATGGACAAGTTGGTATCCGCCAAGCTTTTGGCAATCATTGGTCTAGGTTAGTGAAATATCCCGTAATTAAAAATAGTGGTTAATTAGGCTAATAAGTAATTTAGAAGCTTAATTAAGTATAAATAATCATGAGGGAATAAATCCCGAAGAAAACGGATCCTTAAAACGGATTAAAATCACTAACGAACCTTAAAGCGCGTTTTTCGAGGTAACCGGGGAAAACGTGACTTTAAGCTGGTCAAATAGACTCGTAACAATTTTGGTCAACTAAATAATCATTAATAAATATTAGTGAAGCTTTAGAACCAATAAAATCAATAAAACGAGAGATTAGTAAAAAACTGTCAAAAAACGGGAGGTTGTGGGGTAGAAACATAAATAACCAAAACTTATGTGTCCAATAATGTAAGAAGAATTATTAAAACCCTCATGGGCTGTGTGCTGTCCGATTTTATCCCACTCACACACACACACTCCACTCTCTTTTTACTCACAAAAGACAAAAGCAATTAAAAATCAAAAAGTAACACACTAATACCTATCTCACTCTCTCTCCTACCCCACACTCTCTTCACTCACGTAATACCCCTCTCCCTCACTCTCTCTTTTCTTCCTTTCTTCTTCCCATGCGATTTCCATGGTGAAATAAGAGAACCCACACAAAATCTCTCTTCTCTCCTCTTGTAACCCCCTTTAATCTCTTCCAAAAATTATAAAAAGTATACCATTGGAATCCTCTCATCAAGAGCTACATTTCCATCCTTCCAAAATTCGAAAACAACAACTTTCATCTCCATGGGTATGGAGCATTTGGAGCTTCAAGACCACCACTAGAACCACCTTCTTCTCCTTGTTCTATTGAGGTAAAAATCTTCTTGAAACTCCATCTTTTTCTAGCCCTTAAGGGCAAAACGAATTTGGAAACTAACCTCTTGTTACTCCTTGTACTCTAGCCGATTTTGGCCTCATTGGTGGAGTTGGAATTTTGTTCTTGAGCCACTCCAAGCTTTATTTGCACCCTTGTAAGGTAATGAGATCCTAAAACCCAAAATGTACATTAAGCTTTAAAGAATCATTAAGGGTTAGTTTAGTATTGAAATGGGTATATGAATGGATTATAGTGTTAGAGAGTTGGATTTACAAAACCGGTGGAAGAGGAAAGAAAGAGAGAAGGAAGAATCAAGAAGAAGAGAAAACAAGGTAATTAAGCTCACCTTTGTGTAGCCTTGTGTATAAATGTATGTAACAGATTTTAGAAGTTTGAAATTAGTAATGAAAATGGTATTGTGTAGTAGAGTAATGTATAAGAGAATGTAAGTGTTTTAAACCCTTCAAAGACATTTTAAAAGCTGTTACAAACAGATTGGGAATGAGATGTTGAGTGCAGGAATTTTTATGAGTGTTTTAGTATTGGTATTTGTGTATGGGAGCTTGTATATGGTTATTGTGTATAAACAGGTGAGATAAATGAAAATGTGATTGAAACAATGTGGTGAGAGTGTAAAATGTAGGGGAGACTATGGCAAAATTTGCCTAGGGTTAGAACACTTAGTGAACTAGAAACTAGGTGAACAATATGTGTTGTAACAGATTTTGATGGAGATAGTTAGTGGATAGCGTGAGAGAGATAGGTAATGTATTCTAAATGCATTAGGAGTGTTAGAAATATCAATAGAAGAGGGAGATATAGAAGAGGAGTGTAATTGTCAAAATTTGTAGCATAATGTAGTAAGGGAAGAAACAATGTAAGTGTTGAGAGGAAACTTGGAAAATTAGGTGTGTGAATTAGTATAAAGAAGTGTAAAGAGTTGATGAATGAACTAAGGTGTATTAGGAGGTTTATTTAGTGGTAAACATGTGGGATTAAGTGTAGGAACAATGGGGAAGTAATGGGTAAGAAGAGGGACTGAAAACAGATTTTAAAACTGAAGTACTGGGCCAGACCGGACTTGCGACCGGACTTGCAAGTTCGGTCGAGCCCAGATTTACAAAGACGGGAAAGCTTCTGGAATGGACCAAACTTGCGACCGGACTTGCAAGTTCGGTCGGACCAGAAAATTCTCCCGTCTGTAACCTACTGGAATGGACCGAACTTGCGACCAGACTTGTAAGTTCGGTCGGACCAGAAAATTCTCCCGATGAAACCTTCTGGAATGGACCGAACTTGCGACCGGACTTGCAAGTTCGGTCGGGCCAGAAAAATTTCCGGAATGATGGCTACTGGAACGGACCGGACTTGCGACCGGACTTGCAAGGTCGGTCCGGTCTTACAAAAGAAAAAAAAAATTAATTTAAATTCAATAATAATTATATATATATATATATATGTACAAGTATGTAAGTATGCCAATGTTAAGTAAGAAAATAAAACTTAAGGTAATGAAAAATAAATAAGTAAAGTGTAAGAGTAAGAAGTAAAAGGACTTAGTAAGTATGGATTAGTAAACATAGGAGTAATCGAGTTAAGTTAATGATAGTTATACTAATCATTCAATTGTATATATACATAATAGGATTTGATTTGTGACACCGGAAGAATGTTCGGAAACACGTACAACGGTGAACGGTATGAATTCCTCATGCCCCGTATGCTATCTTGGTTACTCTGATTTGTGTGTTGTGTGCTAATTGATCACCAAATAAGATAAATGCACGAATCGGAGTTATCATGTTTACTTATGAACATGTAGTGTTGTATATTGTCTTTAAATCTTAGTTTGTATAATTCATGAAATGTATGGATGAATATGAGTGTGTGTATGCTTGGTGAATTATGTTGTGACCGAATGTGTTACGATTGGACTTCTAACTGATTCCTAACAAGCTAACCAATCTAACTAATAAATTGGTAATCAAATTGGAATGAGTAGAAGTCCGATATAGTTTCGGCCACACGTGAGGATGAGGAGACACAAGAGGTTGGATCCGATTCCTGACTCTTAAACTGGTCCGCGGCCCAAATCCCTTAAGTGGGTAGCATCCCGGATTGGTGAGTCAAGTAAATCCCGGAGGTGGGACGGAGTAGTCCCCAGGGCCGGAGGTCATACCGACTTAACTTGAGTATAAGTAAGTAAGTAAGAATGAGTAAGTAAAGTAAATGAAAGTAAGTAAGTGCAAGTAAGAGAAAGTAAGTGAAATGAGTAAAAGAGTAAATAGCATTCCGATTAACCCGGATGCGTAATTGGGCTAACACGGTGAAGGTAAGTAAGTGTGTGTGCCTTGTAATGTTATCTTGAATTGTGTAATGAAATGTATATGCATGTATGTTGTATGCAAAGCATGTATGTATGAAAATAATGAACCGCATGTTTAGTGGACGTCAAATAGTCGGCGTGCCCTAGCTAGCACGCGGTATATGCGGAGTTTATACGCAGCTTTTGCTGAGCCCCTTGGGGCGATGTTTTTACTACACGCAGGTACAAGAGAAGGATGAAGCTCGTGAAGAGATGTAGCTTTGTTTCTTTGTTTATAAACAATGAATTGTGATTGGTGTACTGAGTAGTACACGGCTGTAGCTTTTTGACTAGCCGGTGTACCATGGGGTACACCTTTTTGAGTATAGAAAGGATGGTGAATTGGGTATAGATGAGTAGCCGGTAGAAACTCATTATTTTGGTAGGTTGAAAAAGGGAATGTAATTGAATATACTTTAAATACTCGGTGATCCAGGAATGGAAGTATGCTATCTTTTGTATTCAGTAAGTAATGTTTTAGTAGCTCGGTATATTATGTTCATCATACCGTCACTGTAGATAGTAGTAGCCTAGCTAGCCGTATGGGCGGTTAGCGGCGTTGTATCACCCGCCGTTGTAGTGTAGTATTTCCGCTGCGATCTGATAGGATTAACAGGATGATTAGACGGTAAGCATAGGATTAACGGTAGGGGTGTTACAGTTAGGCCTGTAAGGAAAGATGATCAACTACGAGGAGCATTTAAAGATAACTGTCGAGCTAGAGTATAATATTGAGCAGAGGCTTGGGTAGATGTTTAAGCAGGATCTTCAATAGATGGTCTTTGAAGAGATGTCCAAAATGTGCTCACAAATGTTCAGCAGTCAAGAGGTGACTAGACCAGCACATGGACCATCAGCTGATCGAGAGGAGAGCACACCAGTATGGCAGAATAGTGAGCACTTAGTAGAGCCGTATCCATATGCATCTCTTTAGGTTAGACACATTAACTAAAAAAATAAATTTGTTATTATCATCAATCTAGTATTTGATTGTTTCCGTCTAACCCTCCTCTACTTAACATTCATGCATCCCTTGAGTGCGCGTTGTTCTTGCCGATGGGAGGCAAGGATGTTATGGTGGTATGGGATAAATTGTTCCCCTCGTCTTCTACAGACATCGTGCATGGTGAACCACTTCGACAGTACCATGTCCGGGTGCTTGTGGATGATTATGTGGCAGAACATGGTGATGTTGCTTTGTCGGTACCTCTGCCACAGAAGCAAACACTACAGTCTTGCACAAATAACTACAATCCAGTGGCCGGTTAGATGGGTCAATCTCTTGAGCCAGGTAAACGCAATGAACACTTACTCTAAAATCATAATTATGTAACATTCAATCAGTCTATGTTTAGGGTTGCTTAAACCTAATTAGTTAATAACTTAGGAAAATGTCAAGCCGAAAAAAACTGCTAGAGGGAAAGGAAAAAGTGTTGTCACACCTGCTCCTTTGACAACATCCACCAATTTCATGGTTAGACCCAATTTAGTAGAGCGAAGCATATTGGATGGGTTGTCACAGAATATGAGACTTCTGCACTCGACACTACTATTGACGTTACCTCATAGTGATTCAATCACTGTGAAGGATACCCAAAGTCTCTTTCACTATCAAAATGAAGGACAAACTCATCACTTCGACATATATATATATATATATATATATATATATATATATATGTCCGACTTCGCCAAGGTATTCAGAAAGAACTAGTTAAATGTATCGATCCTCAAGTCATCCGTCATGTGAGTGACTCATACCTTTTTTTATCTAAATGCAAGATTTGACATAGTTTTTGTACCAAATTGACATCATTGATGTTATTGTCTTGATGATGCAGACATGTGAAATTTAAGGCTCTTGAAGTTCATCAAAATAATAGCTTCGGAAACCTATGCCTTGTTATGTGCTCCGAAGTGACTATGTCAAGTGACGTGCAACACCTTATGCATTACTTGACAAATGAACTATTTGAATGTGCAGAAAAGTCATACATTATGCTACCATATTATTAGGGGTAAGTGATACTTCCATATCTTAGTATGGTTTATTTATAAGTTACGCTATTCGTGTTATGATTTCAATTTTATTCAACTACATGAACAGTCGGCACTGGTCGTTATTGGTTGTGTCCATGAGGCACCCCAGAATCTTTCAGTTTGACTCACTTGGTAGGAGTGCCAAGAAGCCAACGATAGCTGCAACTCTACTGTAGTGAGCTATTTAAATTATAGAACAATTGTTATTACTTAATATATTACTTCATTATTTTAAATTAAACTAAGTGTATTCCAAACTATTTATTTGGTATAGTGCCTTGAAAGCTGCATTTTTTTTCAATTCAAAGGCAAGTGAATAACATCCTGTGGATCCTAGCGAAGGTAATTTTACTTACTTTGTCTGATGTTGTCAATAATAGCTAACAGATTAATAGTAAACCTGCAAGTATGACTGAGAACGTACATGTGTGTATGTATAATGTCAAGTGCAGCTCGGTGGATCAGAATGTGGTTACTATGCCATGAATTTTATGCATGACTTAGTAGCATCGTCCACGCTTTTGCCAGAAAACTCATTGGACAAGGTATAAGACATTCTTTGAAAGTGTTGGTTCATATTTTTATCATTTGTTGGATATGTAGTTTCTCATTAGTGTCCCTTTTATTTGTTCAAGGCTTTCAAGCAATTAGTAGGCGGTGGACATTATGCAGATTATCACATAACTGAGATGCGCGAGGAATGGTTAGAATTCATCTCCATGAACATACATAGTTGATCATTATTTGCATTGAATGTAGTTGTGTTGTAGATGTATTTCATTGGTTTGAAATGTAGCGAAGTGTGTTGTAATGGAGTGTATTGTAGTAAAGTATGGTGAAGTGGAGTGTGGTGAAGTTTATTGAAGACATTTTGGTTATTTAAATTATGTAATTTTCTTGTTTCTTACATATATTGTTATGTGCCGATGATAGTGGCCGCTTTTATGGGTTTATGATAATGTGTTGAGGTGCCCCACTATGGTGGCAGCATTGTGGAACATATATACAAGTTTACTTGATTATGTGGTGTATTTAGGTGCATTTATAAGCTAGAACGGAAAAAAGGCTATTTCAACGGTTCCTAAGATAGAACCGTCAGTGAAATATACCCAGGCCTATTTTTGCGGTTATTTCTAAGGAACTACCGAAATAGGTCGGTCAATTCTCTATTTCGGTGGTGCCTTCCTAAGAACTGCCGAAATAGGTCTTTAATCTTATTTCGGCGGTTCACAACCGCTAAAATAGACCCTTTTTCAATCGCAGAAATATGTGCTTTTTCTACTAGTGTTTTTACTTAAACATATAAGTCAATGGTGGTACCGAGTCATTGCATAAGTTGTGATTATTATGGGTAGTTGGGGTGACTTTGACTAGTTAATTCTTGAATGTGGTGGTCACTAACAAGTGGTATTGGAAGTGAATGTTGGCTATGATGGTGGGTAAAGACTGTTGTGGGTGATTGTTGATTATGACAGTTACAGAGGATTTGTGGGTGACTATTGACTATGACTATGGTAGAGAGTTTTATGCGTGGTTGTGACTGTGGTTAGGGGCATTTGTTGTGAGTGTTAAGGGTGACTATTGTCTAAGGCTCCGTTCAGCATGTTTGTTTTGCAGCTGTTTTGGTCTGACTGTTTTATATATGACAGTATGTTATTGGAGGAGAGTGCATGACCATGTGGGGACCACCCCCTTTATGCTGTATTTATGCCATCAAATATGTCACGTTTATGCCAAGACCGAATGAAGCTAAGATTTTGATTGAGTAATATTGTGGGAGACTTTTAGTTATGCATGATCGGGGTTGTTGTCCGTGACTGTTACGGGTGACTATTGATTCAGATACTCAATGCTGCGGCTTGCCCGTGTATAACTTGGTGCAACCTCTCCACTTGGAAGTCCAGTCAGTAGCTGACTGGATTATTTTGCTAACTGGGCTGTTTTTTTGCTATATTAATTTCAATTGATTATAACTTTTAAAATATAAGTCCAAAATGAAAAAAAAAAATATACCACTGTTCATCTAAATTCAAACTCTTCAAAACAAGACTAGACGTGGATATGTTTTGATAATTTTAAAATTTTATACTCCCTCCGTTAATTAATATCTGTCATTTTAGGATGTAATTCTTGTTCAAAAATATTTGTCATTCTAGCTTTTTGACACACTTCTTTCCACTGTTGCCCCTGCTATTTAATATAAAAGTAATTATTATCTAAATGGAAAAGTAAAAAGTAGGGGCACATGCGTCATTGTCCTATTTTTCTTAATAAGTGTGCAAGTTTCTAAAACGACAGTTATTGTTGAACGGATGGAGTATTATTTACATGTATATATGTAGATATCAACCATACATGATTCACCATATACAGTTTAAAATACACTATACACCAATAATAATACACTACAAAACAATAATGATTCATTATTTGTTTTAAAATTGGTATGTGATCTATGATCAACCACATGACTTAAAATACATTATATAAATAAAATAATAATAATAATAATAATAATAATAATTGTAATAATAATAATAATACACCACGAAACAATAATAATACATTACAAAACAATAATGATTTTATCGGTTCTCAAGTTTGTTATCTAATTTACCACTTATTAGTTAGTAAATCATAATATCAATTTTAATGAATCATAACATCAAAACTAATAAATCATATTATGATTTTAGTGTATCATCGTATACATGTAAAAATAAAAAATTTAAACAATAAACACAAAAAATATTTGGTACGTAAGAAAAATACATGATTCACCATATAAGGATTAAAATACACCATACAGCAATAATAATACACTACAAAACAATAATAATTTTTTTATCCTTTCCGAAGTTTGTTATATAATTCTCTACTTATTAGTTAATTAATTATAATATCACTTTTAATGAATCATAATATTAAATTTAATGAATCATAAATCATTTTAGTGTATCATCAGTAGGGGTGTCAAAATCGGGTTTCGGGGGGTTGAGCTCAACCCGAACCCGACCCGAAAATAGCTTTGGTCAACCCGAACCCGACCCGAACCCGGAGCGGGTTGTACTTCTTTAACCCGAACCCGGAGCGGGTTGACCCGAACCGACCCGTTTTTTAAAAAATTTATTTTTTTTAATTTTGGATTATTTAATAAAAAATATAATACTATAATGTTAATTAATTATTATGTACAATATATAATCATATGTTATCGATTAAACTTTATTTTAGTCATAAATTAATCATTAAATACTAATTAAGTCATTAAATATAACATATTTTCTATTTCTAATTAAATTTTTTTTCGGGTTACAGGTTAGCGGGTTCAACCCGAACCCGAAGCGGGTTTCAATGACCCAACCCGAACCGAAAATCATTTCGGGTCAAAAATTTTAACCCGAACCCGGCTTTTTACGGGTCAGTTCATCAGTAACACATAAAAAACAATTTTAAACAATAATACAACACAAAACAATATTTGGTACGTAAGAAAAATTGATTCACCATATAAGGTTTAAAATACACCATACAACAATACTAATACACTACAAAATAATAATGATTTTTATCAATTCTGAAGTTTGTTATCTAATTCACCACTTATTAGTCAATGAATCATAATATCAATTTTAATGAATCATAATATAAAAATTAATGAATTATATTATGATTTAGTGTATCATCATATACATGTAAAAATATTTTTTTTTAAGTTGTTAAAACAAGTTCATGTCTGGTCTTGTTTTGAAGAGCTTGAATTTAGGTGAACAATGATATAATTTTTTTAAATTTTGGACTTATATATTAAAAATTATAACTATTTAAAGTTTATATAGAAAAAAGAGAGCCCAGTCAACAAAAACAGTCCAGTCAGCAACTGATTGGGACTATCAAATCAGTGGACTTTTCCTATCTCTACGTGAGCGTCCCGCACGACAGAATTTGTGCTATTGATTATGACTATAGTTAAAGATTGTTATGAATAATTGTTAACTATAATTGTGGGTGGCTGGTGACCATTTGTTTATGGTTGTTATTGATAATTTTTTGTTCACTATGTAATTCATAAGATTCTTTATATATTAAAAGCAACTTTTTTTCAATTCAATTAGTCACCCGCGTAAGTAACCACCAAAAACATTAACAAACATACTTCAAATTATTAGATTGTGTAAATTATTTGTAAATATCTCTCACATGAATTGTCTTTAAAGACAAAGGTGAAGGTCTCATGAACATAAATCCCAAACATAAGAACTAGACCTGCAATTTGGGTTGATGGGTCGGGTTAATATCAACCCTAAACCAACTCATTGAAAATATCATTAATCCAATCCAACCAAAAAATAGATAGGTCAAAAAATCATGACCCTAACCCAACTCAACCCGTTTAAAATTCTTAAACCTTAACCCAACCCACCCAACTCATTTTTGTTAGAAAATATATTTTACATATTGTGTATCTCTACATTACCATTATGTATCTGTATAATTTAGGCCACTCTCCCTTATTTCTAGGCCTAACTATTATGTAGTTACGATTATATATCAGTAAATACAACACCAATACACGGTAGATTAATCATATTCTCACATGGTATCACGCTATATGTCGATCCTATTATCCTGCCTCTTTCCCCTCCTCTTCCTCTACGCACTCCTCCATTCGCCAACCATGGCTGACGACTTGAACGCTCCTCCCTCTTCTCCTTTTAACGTCAATTCACCCCCACCATCTGAGCATACCGTCCTCGCCTCCCCACCCCGGCGCCACTCCGCTATGGATCCACCTACTTCCTCTTCCCCCTCACCTGCCCTCATTGCGGTAAATCAAGCCTTATATACCAATCACGTTCGCATCGAACTTACCCAAAATCCCCTCAATTATACTATGTGGCGACACTTATTTCTAGTCACCCTTGGCAAATTTAATCTACTCAGCCATGTTGATGGTACTCCCCCCACCACCGACGAAATTTGGTCCCTTTTAGATTACACAGTTCTCTCGTGGATATGCCACTATCTCTCCTGAAATCTTTAGTCTCATAATGCGGAACAACGCAACTGCTTATGAAGTTTGGGTGGCAATTGAGGACTTATTCCGCGATAACAAGAAGGCTCACGCCATCCAACTAGAGGCAAAATTTTACGGCCTTTGACAAGGATCCATGACTATCATCGACTACTGTGTCCAATTAAAATCCCTTACTGATGCTTTGGCTGAGGTTGATAGCCCCGTCTCTGATGAGAACCTCGTTCTCCAAACCCTTAGTGGCCTCAATGACTCCTATTCACATATATGAAGCATCATTCAGTTCCAGAGACCGTTTCCTTCGTCCCGCAGTTCACTAATCTTGGAAGAGACTTGTCGACAACCGCCGCCTTCTGCTGCCACGGTTCTCCTTTCTACTACGCCACCATCTACTCACTCCACACCTGGCACCGCCAACTCCAACCCACCTGCAGAAGCGGCAAGCGGCCGCCAACAATCCCACAAATCCAACCTCACGTACTCCAAATTCTCGAAATCGCCACGGACGTGGAAATAGGGCGTGGCCGCGGCAATTCGAATAGACCATCCTTGCAGCAGCAACTGTGGACCCTACTGAATTCTTAGCCGCCGTCGTGGTCAACCTGGTCGGCTCCAGGCATATTGGGCCCTCGTCGATAGCAATCGCCCACACCTGCTCAATCATATTTCCACAATACGGCAATGCCGCAATGGGATCAACAGAGCATTGTCTCTGCTCTAAATGTTATGGCTTTTTCCCCCTGTTATCCTCCGATCATCAATGGTATATGGACACCGGCGCCTCCACCCACATGACGCCACACTCAGGTACCATCGTCCCTAATTTTTATTCATGGCCTCTTCCTTCACACACCATCGTTGGTAACGGCACTGCATTACCTATTCACGCTATTGGTTCTGTCCCTTCCTCCCTTTCACACACCATCGTTGTCGGGGACTTAGAATTAGTCCAAGTCCTAAAATAGGTAATCGCCCTATTCTTTATTCTTTCTTTTCTTATTCTTTATTCTTTAAATTAATATGTTCATTTTTTACTAATTGTGTATGCCGGATACAGGCCGGGTCATGTAAGCCCGGCAATTGCAGAAAATTTTATGCCGGATATATCAAGCCGGCACCGTATCCGGTTTGATTTCACTTTCTTTCTTTTTTTTTATTTCTGTAAAATATTAGATTTTCATTAATGCATCTTTATTCCTTTATTTTATTCTGCTAATTGTTTTATAGAGATTTGATTCATTAATTTTATTCAATTGATTAACTTAATCCATCGTTTATTTGAGTATGCCGTGAACAATGCCGGTTCATGTAATCCGGCCTACTTAAAACTCATATGCCGGATCATTGTTAGACGGCATCATATCCGGCAATGAGCAAATTCAGGAAGAAGCACCCCATGGAGACATGCCGTGCGCATGGCCGGGTAATACTTACCCGGCATGGTAAAAAAACAACGCTGCCGGATATCCGCAACCCGGCATGTAACCCGGCATGTCGCGGTTTCTGAAAAAAATAACATCGGGTAAAGGTTTTACCACCCCACTTTTTACCCTACTCAAGCGCCGCACCCACAGAGCTTCCACCACAGGCGACGACAACAAACTCCACAAACACTCATTCGCATTCCATTAGCACCACCAACCACCGTGGGCAGCTCATTCTGCCATTTCACCAGTCTCAAATCGAAAACAGGTTTCCTCGTCGTTATTGCTGATTCAAATTCGACTTATTATTGTTAGTTCAATATGTCGTTTTTGTTAGATTCGTAGGTTAAGTATACTTATTTAGGAACTTTCGAACCTGTCTTAAGTGATTTCTGGAGTTTGTGTGCGATTCTGTACATTTTTCTGGAGTTCTGGTTTCGACCTTGAATGTGCCGGATGGGCTCTGTCCGGCAACAAGTCCGGCTTGCTTTAATTTGAATATGCCGGGTGGATTCCATCCGGCATCCCCCCGGCAGCTTTCTGATTGCTTCTTCTTTGCCTATTGTGAATCTAGTCTTTTGAATTAATGCCTATGGTAATATTTGTTAGAAGTAGTCAAATAGGTTTCTGATTTACAGGCATATGGGCGCATCGTGTCCCTCTACAGGATATTCGAGTTTTAATTTCTGTAAAACTAACATTGATGAACTATTGTCTGGTATTTTCCTCTGCTCTTTACTTATAGATGACTCGCAGAAGAGCCACTACCCCTCCACGCGTTTCTGGTTTTGACTCAGAGGAGGATGAGCTGTTAGACCAGGCTGAGGCAGCCTTCGCTGATGCCACTACAGAGGAGGAGGAGGAGGCTCCTCCTGCACTGCGCTACCTCGTCGATCCACCAGACGGGCAGGCAAGGAGCCAGCTTCCAGCAGTGCCGCGCCGCCTCCAGCCAAGAAGACAAGGGCTGGCAAGAGGAAGAAGAGGACTTCTCCAGAGACTCAGAGCGGCCCTGGTTCCACTTCTTCTGCTCCAGAGCATGATGATTTTGGTACACCTATCCCTCTCCCTCCTCGCATTCCTGATGTACCTACTTTTGATGAGGAAGGATTTGTAAATCCTTCTGCTGCTCAGTACTTTCATCAGTCCAAGATGAAAGGTAAGTGGGTACGGGAGAGGCGAGTGCATCCCGAGGTCTGCATACTATCTGCGATTTCAGAGCTCTTCGAGCGACATGGTTGGTTGGGGATCCTAGACATTGGCCATGGACACTTCTACCCCGGGTTGGTGCGTGAGTTTTACGCCAACTCCGAGTACCGTGGGGTCCCCCAGACGTCAGGAGTTCTGATACGCTCTTTGTCTCTACACGTTGTATCATTATTACACCAGAGAGCATCGCACAGATCTTGGGCATCGACACTGACCCTCGACAGCGATCCTTCAGTCGACAGACTCTCGCAGATGCTCATGCCGCTATCCGCGCTCGTTCGGATCACGCACTCGCTACATGGATAGAGCTCACACTAAGGATCGCGAGGTGATCCCCTTGACCTACATCACCGATCTCCAGTTGCGTGTGGCCATGGAGATTATCCGCCATAACATTCGGCCGTGCAAGCATGACGAGCTGAATGATATGGACTGCGCTATGCTACAGTATCTTCTCGGACCAGCTCAGGGAGCAGTTGACTCGCGTTTCCCGGTCCAGAGATTGATGTTCGCGCAGTTGGTCCGCGCCATCATGCACCGAGAGGGACAGCCCCATCTTCCCCATGCTCATTCACCAGCATATTATGCAGACGATAGGGGAGACTCAGATCCCTCGAGGCCTACATTTTCAGCCCGAGTCTGCCCCTATTGATCGTGCTCTCATTCGACGCTGGTGGTTCAGAGAGTCACCCTCAGGGGAGTTCCTTTATGTTCCCCCAGATCGGAGGTCCCGGACCCCTACTGCTCAGGACTACCCCAGTTATCAGGGGGAGGGTGATCAGCTATTATTGCCTCCACCACCTCCGATCGCCACTGCACCACCGCCTACCTCTACTTCAGATGCAGACCCTAGAGTGGCTGCAGAGCTCGATCACTTCCGTCAGGAGCTCCAGCAGCAGCGACACTCTATGGAGGCCTTTCAGGCCGCTCAGCAGGCCGCGTGGGGTGATTTTGATTCCTTCCGGCAGAGTTATGAGGGTATGCGCACAGATTTGACTACCAGAGTAGACTCTGTTGTGCAGCAGCAGGCTGAGGTTGGGCAGAGACAGGAGGCGTTTGAGGAGCGTATATCTCAGCGCCAGGATGAGCAGGAGAGAGGGTTGATGATCGTCTCATGTTGGCTGTAGAGATGAACAAGTCCATGGCGGCCGACAGAAAGAAGGCGAGAAAGGAGATGAAGAGAGGGTATCTTGTTCCATAGCTGCTTTGGTTAAGAGTCTTCTACGTCGGGACAAGGAGAAGAGGAAGGCGCGTCGAGAGGCGAAGAAGAAGGGACTTCCTACCCCTAGCTCTTCTAGCCTTTCTGATGTTCCAGACGCTTCACCTGATTCTTCTTCAGACTCTCCACCACCATCCTCCATGCAGGCAGCAGTTCATTAGTTTTCTCTCTTTTCTTATTTTATTTTATTTTCCTTCCATTTTCTTTTATTTGCTTTTACCTTGTATGATAATGGATTCTCAGTTAACTCTCTCTTCATATTATGGAAGCTTGATATTTAGTGAGTTTTTGGTTACAGTGCCTTTATTTTAGTTGGCTCATGCTGTGACAATTCTGACTCCGCGGCTCACCACAAGTGTAGGGCATTTGTGCCCTCATTCTTCCAAAGGGGGAGTATTTTTATTATTTTGTTAATTCATCGTATTTTTAATAGCCATTCTTTAATTCTTTGAATTTTTTATTCTTTATTCTTTTCGTAACACTGGGGACAGTGTTCCTGCCAAGTGTAGGGCAGGGGTCCTTAAAAAATTATTTTTGCTAAAACTACTTAGTATCTAATAATAAGCTGAGATTTTATCAATGTTTACTAAACTTTTGCATGTCGTTGGCATAGTAAGAGTAGAAAAGAGGATGAAAGCTTGTTCTCTCAAGAGGTAACCTTTCTAATGACTTGTAGATTCATGTTTTTAACTTCTTGATTCTCTTTATTAACATGAGTATATGACCTTACTCCATTTCTATCTCAGATTTACTTATGGGTAATATTTTCTTTTCTTTTCAAAATGGTGAGAATTCTTTTGGGTGAATATCTCAAATAGGGATTATGTAAAAAAAAAGAGAAAAAAAGAAGCTTCAAAAAGAAAAAAAGAAGAAGAAAAAAAAAAGAAAATCTTCTTTCAAAAAAAGCATTATGAGGTTGCAAAAATTGCCTCAAAATAAAAGAAACAAACGAGAGTTTTTCCTTTTGTTTTTCTCCTAAATTCCCCGTTCTTCAAAGCAAAAGAAATCATGGTTGATTCAGAAACCCTTGAAAAATAGGGCTGAACACATAAAAACCATCGATGAGTGTCTTGGCCACATTCAGAAACTCTTGGAAAATAGAGCTGAATGATGGAAACCGGAAAAAGGAGAGATTACAAAATTCCTTATGCAAAATACCCGAAAGTTTTTGATCGGTTTTGAAATTTTATTTTATACCCATTAGTATGTTTCTGGTGGAATAAGGATGATTAAGTGATACTTATGAATTAGAGTCATATGGTTAGGAATATTTATCTAATTGTCATTCTAAAGTTTATCTGTTTTGTGCATAAGTATTTATTCCTTTCTAATCTTGTTTTGCTCGAGGACTAGCAAAAGGTAAGTGTAGGGCCTTGATAAGCCTCAGACTTATCATGTTTTAGTGTACTTAATTATAAGATTATTAGCCAAATTAAGGTTAGAATAATTAATATTTATGCTATATTATGTATTAAGTCTATTATTTGTTCAGATTGATGTTTTATATGTTTTTCCATACAAGGAGACATTTCTGACCACAATGCCGGACATAAGGCCGGATCATACCTGCACGGCACAAGCATGGAGCAGAAAAGCACTCTATGCCGGGTACGTTGCCGGGTATATCCAATCCGGCATAATGAGAAAAGTCGCCTCGATTGACCAGACGATGGCAGTTAATGACCGTTGCCAAACCAACCTATGCCGGGTATGGTGCCGGACATATCCTGTCCGGCACAGGTACCTTTTCGTGCAAATTCGGCGGTTTCGACCGTTAGCAGTTGGGCACGTGGTTATTATATGCCGGATATAACTTGCACGGCATGACATCCGGCACAAGAAGAATGTGATGCCTATAAATAGGACAAGGGGCTACACTTTTCAACACACTTCAACATCATATTACACTCCATTCATTACTCCATTTTCGCCTCATTCCAAGGTGTTGGTGTCCAAGGAAGTTCTATGCAACTTTCCACGCGAAGAGAAGAATCCATGGCAGGTTAAGGCTACATCCAATCTTCTTATCCCCTGTGTATTCTCTCTCTTGATTTGTGTGGATGGTGGAGTAGGAATTCCTTGTTTATTCTTTGGTTAGGGAATGAAACTCTCTTTGTAAAACAATGTGTTCTTCTTAATATAATTTCAAGTTTATTTGAGTAAGGTTCTTATTGTAAGAGAATTGGTTGATCTCTTATTCTCTTAATGCTAATTCTACTTGAGGAGGATATATCCAAAAGTAGAATAGGTTAGACTCTCTTAATGATCTTCCTACTCTTCTTATGAATTAAGAGTTAGTAGTAAGAGTGAGAATTAACCCACTTTCCCATTACTTTGTTCATTTCGTGGCATGATATATGCTCGAATTGTTAATAGGTAGTGAGTCTTC
Source organism: Limonium bicolor (assembly GCA_023374045.1). Taxonomy (NCBI): domain Eukaryota; kingdom Viridiplantae; phylum Streptophyta; class Magnoliopsida; order Caryophyllales; family Plumbaginaceae; genus Limonium; species Limonium bicolor. The sequence continues at coordinate 136,348,470 of CM041779.1, read as the reverse complement.
TGTTTTCTTCTCGGAAACTGGAAAAGAATAGCATATGACTATGCCGGATGCACTGCCGGGTGGCCAATGTCCGGCATATTCAATGTCTTTGAATATGCCATGCAAGTGGTATCCGGCAGGACACCCGGCGTGTTCAATTGTTGGTTAATTCGAAGGCTGTGTTTATGTTTCAAGTTCACATTGATACCTAGATGGTTTCACACCCTGGATCAAGGATGATTTCATTGTAATTACCACTTAGTTTAGTTAGTTTTGATTAGGATTAGAAAACATTTCAATTTCCCCCCTTGTCTTAGAATAGGTTATTACCGGATTAGGACTAGTTTTCTATAAGTCCCTTGGGTTCGATACTCTCGGTCGTAATATATTTACACTATACTCCGACCGGGTTTTATTTGCTACCCGTAGTAGAGTTGTAGGATTAGTTATTATTTTATTCTTTTCTACATATGTTTCCTGCAATTTTTCGTTTAGCACCCTTTCTTATCAAAAATTTAATTTTTGTCAGAAAATTCACAACTGACAATAATTGTTCAGTCGAATTCGACCCCTTTGGCTTTACTATCAAGGATCTACGCAGCAAGACCGTGATCCACCGGTGCAATAGCCAGGGCGATCTCTACCCCCTTCCATCAACAGTCATCGCCACCATTTCACCACCACCAATCGCCCTCCACAAAACCACCACTCCACTTCCTGGCATACGCGACTCGCACACTCGGGCTCTGCTGTCCTGCGTCATCTTGCATCTCAACATTTTCTTACTCTGAATAATGTCACTTCACTGGTTTGTTCCTCTTGTCAATTAGGAAAACATACTCGGTTACCTTTTTCTCATTCGAACAGTATTTCATTTAAGACATTGATTATTCACTGTGATATTTGGACATCACTAATTCCCAGTTTAAGTGGTTACAAATATTTTATGGTTGTACTTGATGATTTTTCTCACTATGTATGGACATTCCCCCTCAAATACAAATCCTAAACCGCTAATGTTCTCAAAAATTTTCATGCTTATGTGCGAACACACTTTAATTCGACTATTAAATTTATTCAATGTGATCATGGTCGTGAGTTTGATAATCACGACGTCCACACATTCTTGGCCGCTCATGCCACCTTATTACGCTTTTCCTATCCCCATACCTCTCAACAAAATGGTAAGGCTGAACGCATGATTCGAACCCTCACTAATGCTATTCGCACCTTAATCTTTCACAGTCTTCTCCCAGCAACATTTTAGGCAGAAGCTTTATCCACAGCCACTTATCTCCTCAATATCACCCTACCTCCACCAAAAAATTTCGCACTCCACAGGAACTGCTCTACAGTCAAAAACCATCCTATGCCCATCTTCGTACATTCGGTTTCCTTGGTTATCCCAATCTATCCTCCTCAACCACCCACAAGCTACAACCACGAACTACCCATGCATCTTCCTTGGTTATGCACCGGCACACAAAGACTATCGTTGTCTTGCGCTAGATTCCAACAAGGTAATAATCTCTCGCCATGTAACATTTGATGAAACCATATTTCCATATAAACAACAACGACTAATTCCATCCCTTACATGTTCACCCACCCTCCACTTCGATGAATCACAAACCAGCCCAGACTTTCTCCTTCCGTGTTACACCCCCACTCATCAACCTCCACGACCCAGCCCAACCCACCATCACATCGATCCCCACATGTCGGCCCATGATAAGTGCAAAACATATAGACTTATTAGGGTTTAATCACCCTATAATTTGTAGCATTTTTTTAGTAATGTTTCTCACTTATCTAGGGTTTTTCCTATAATTATGTTGTTATATTAACTGATGTATTTATGTGTTAAATTGTAGGAAAAATACCTAAACAGATATATATATGTTTATAAGGGATTAAAGAAGGTCACGTGGAGGAGGACATGCATGCGTGATTTGCATGCACCGCCTCATTAGGGGGCGGACAACACTAGAAATGGAGAAGATAGAGGCAACCGCCTCATTAAGGGGCAGACAAACTCAATGCAACCGCCCATAAACAAGAGGACTGGAGGCGGACAAGAGGGATACGAAAATTGCATGGGTAGCGGACACAATTCATACCGCCCATGCAACCGCCTCATTTGAGGAGGCGGACGTGACTAAAATTGCCTATGCAACCGCCTATTATTTCATGCGGACATCTAGCGGACGTGTGTAAAAATACAGATCTGAAACGGGTTATCTTCCTCACCGACTCGCTCTGCAACTTGATTCAGACGGCGCCTACCAGAAAATACTCACGCGTTGTTCCTGTCCCCTGCAATCAGTGAAGCTTCAATCAACGAGCTCAATCAATGAGCTGCTCCTCTGCTGATTCTTCTTCCTCTATCCTCTGCTGATTCTTCTTCCTCTATAAATACAACGCTCAGCTTACCTTCTCCGGTGTCCTTCCAGAGGTTCCGTCCGTGGTTCCTCTGGAGTTCCAATTCACACCATCATTCCATCTTCGTACCACTACACTTTCACTCACTCGTTCATCTTCATCTCTATCTCATCTCCCTCTCTTCTCCATTTGTTTTCTTTTCATCTCATTAATTTCACCTCTAGTCTCACGTATTTAAATAGAAGACCAAACTATTTAATACGTTAGGCTAGAGTTCGTATACTCTGGGAATAATTATTATGTATCTGTATTAATTATGCAATATGTTTTACTGGTTTTAATTTTAATAAAGTTTGTTACGCTTAAAGGTTTTCTTTCATCTTTTTAATAAATGTCATGAGTTTATTAATTGCTTGCTAGTCTATTTTGATCAGACCGGTGATAAATAGACAGGTTAATTAAGTCGTAAAACTGGAGAAAGCTTTATTATGATTTAATGAGTTAGTATTTTCAAGTTGCAAGAATAAAATCCTCATACTCCTCTGCCGTCCACCAGTGGGTGCTTGATCGCACAACTGGAACGAGTCTTATGAGTCTATGACTTAGACCTTAAGATAAAAATAGGATCTTGCCAAATAATTATAATTAAACCAGTAGACCTAGCATGAAAGAGCAGATATTATATTAATGTGAACCAGAGTCCCGATTAGTTTATTTGCTTACTTAGTTAATTTTATTTACTGTTTTTATTTATATGTAACAAGTCAATTAATCCCCCCTTTTAGTGGCACGCTTAGGTACTATAATATGTACATTAGTCCCACGGTTCGATATCCGGTCGCTTACATTTTACTATACTACCACAACCGGGATTTTGTTTGCAGCCCGACGTTTATTTTGGGTTTTAATTTCTTTTCTTTAATTTTAATTACACCACTTAAACCACTCACGATATAACGTCTGCAACCCAACCCACTTCTGTATCTCACCAACCTTCCATGCCGACAACCTCAGTATCTCAGTCCAATTCCACGACCCACCCTACGCCTACCCCAGCCCACCACGATCGAACCCATCTCTCTCCCAACCACACACAGTCCACACACTCCCCATCTCCCGAGATCTTGGACCATTCCCCCTCTACACACTCATCCACTCCAGTCGCGAATCCCAATCATTTAACTCCTCAAACACACACACACTTGGCCTAACCTAACACAACCTTAACCCATCCTCCAACCACCTCAACCCATCATATGATTACCCGCTCCAAAGCCGGTATCTCTAAGCCCAAACAATTATTCATTCTCTCTGCCACCACCGCCGCCCTATTGACATCCCACAAAACCGCACTTAAAGATCCCCACTGGTACGCCTCTATGAAGGAGGAATACGATGCCCTGATTAAAAATCGGACGTGGGACCTTGTCCCCCGCCCCTCTCACGCTAACATTGTATCTGAAAAATGGCTTTTTCGTCATAAATATGATGCAGATGGGCACCTCTCTCGCTACAAAGCAAGATGGGTAGCACGCGGATTCTCACAACAACACAGCCTCGACTACGAAGAAACCTTTTCCCCTGTCGTCAAACCCGCCACGATCCGCACCGTTCTCACTCTTGTCATATCAAAACAATGTCCCATTCACCAGCTCAACGTCAAAAATGCATTTTTGCATGGCACGCTCACTAAAGTTGTATACTGTCAACAACCCCCGGGTTTCATTGATCCAGCACACCCTAACCACATATGTCGGCTCCGCAAAGCACTGTATGGCCTCAAACAGGCCCCGCGTGCCTGGTACCATGGCTTCGCTTCGTATATCTCCACACTTGGTTTCTGTAGTTGCAAAACCGACCCATCACTCTTTGACTATCATCATGACGTAGCTCAGGCACATCTCTTGGTTTACATCGATGATATCATCCTCCTCACCTCCACCTCCAGCCTTCTGCACCGCATTATCCATGCCCTGACTCTGGAATTTGCTATGACCGACCTTGGGCCCCTACATTACTTCTTGGGCATTGCCGTTTCCCGTCACCCCACCGGCCTCCACCTCAGCTAGACCACCTACACTAAAGACATTCTACAACGCGCTAGGATGTCAAACTGTAACTCTTCCAAAACACCAGTCGATAAAAATGCCAAACTCGGAACTAATGCTGGACCACCAGTCGCTGATCCGACCGCCTATCGCTCCGTTGCTGGTGCTCTCAAGTACCTCACATTCACCTGGCCCGACATCAGCTATGCCGTTCAGCAGTGCTGCCTATACATGCATGATCCTCGCGAGTCCCATCTCACCGCCTTAAAACGGATTCTTCGCTACCTACAAGGCACTTTATCGCTCGGCTTATGCCTCACCTCCTCCCCCTCCGACCAACTCACCATCTACATTGATGCTGATTGGGCCCGCTGCCCGGAGACCCGTCGCTCCACATCCAGTTACGGTGTGTATCTTGGCCCCAATCTAATTCCATGGTCTTCCAAAAGACAACCCACAGTGTCTAGATCCAGTGCCGAGGCTGAATACCGCGTTGTTGCCAATGCCGTTGCTGAATCCTGCTGGATGTGTCAGCTTCTTCACGAGCGACACACACCTACATCCCAAGCAACAATTGTATTTTGCGACAACATCAGCTCTGTCTACATGTCACACAACCCCGTCCAGCATCAGCACACCAAACATATTGAAATCGACATTCATTTTGTTCGTGAACGTGTTGCTCTAGGACAAGCCCGTGTACTGCATGTCCCGACGGCAAGTCAATTTGCAGACATCATGACAAATGGGTTACCATCAACCCTCTTCCAGGAATTCCGAAACAGTCTATGTCTACGAGAACCTCCGGCATCGACTACGAGGGGGGGGGGTGTTAGAAAATATATTTTACATGTTATGTATCTCTACATTACCGTAATGTATCTCTATAATTTAGGCCACTCTCCCTTATTTCTAGGCCTAACTATTATGTAATTACGATTATATATACTTCAGTAAATACAACACCAATACACTGTTGATTAATCATATTCTCACAATTTTTTAAGCAAACGATAACTCATATTACCTAACACAACCACAAATGTCACATTATATGAGATTAAATTGTACTCTCTACTGTTCTCAACAAATGATTTGCTGAGTGTTGTCATTGTTTTTAAAATATAAGATGTTTTGGTTATCTTTACCACTTACTTTTCACATTTAACCCTTACTTTTTTTCTCACACCCACAACTCTTCTATTCCCCCATAGAAAAGTAAGGGTAAATAGTCCACAAATTGTCTCCTTAATTTTCATGTGTTGTGCTAGAAAATCATCTATTATGAACCAGATTGAGTATACGTTTAGTGCAATAGCTACTTTGATAGACCACTTTTCAAAGTACGTAAACTACTTTTCACCGCCCCTGAATAGCATTACATAACATATTTAATTGATATAATCTCATCCGCTGGATAGCATTCAGACCACTTTTCAAAATCCAATAGCTACTTCTTGAACTAACTAGACATAAAGTATTATACTTATCTTGATGTATAATATCATTCACAAACATATATATCTCTTATTTTTGGTCACCCTTCCACACCATCTAAAACAAATCAGTTGTGTGGTATCATTGACAAAAAGCCAAAAACTTATATCATTCATAAAAAACAACATCCTGGAGTAGGTATCTTCACATCAGCAATTGTAGAGCTGGTTGAGTCAAACTAAACAAATAAGATGTAAAGTCAAAACTCTCAAAATAATTATTTGATTTGCAAGGCTGGTTGGACCGTTTATTTGATTAACATAATGAAGTGTGTGATATTTTTAAAGGTTGGATAGAGCAACTGCACTTGGACTAATTGAAAAATATTTTCTACTTAAAACTAACATAAAGTTCGGTCTGAAAGTAATATATATGTACATTAATATTTTTTGGGAAATTTCATGAAATGCCACTATATTTTTTGGTTAATTCATGAAATGCCACTAAAAAAAGAAAGTCATAAAATGCCACTATATTTTTGTAAAAAAGTCCATGAAATGCCACTATAGTCATTGACCAGATGGCAAAAAGACAAAAATACCCCTTCTAGTTAACAATGTACTTTTAAAGTTTACAATATGCCCCTAAGTGTTAAAAAATTCACAAAAACTTCAAAATACTATAAAAATTAGAAAATTTAGAAAAATAAAATTTTATAAATTTTAAAAAATGATAATATCATAAAATATAAAAACAAATAAATCTTTCATATTTTAAATTTATTCAATACCATAAAAAGAATATTGTGTTCTAAACAAATAATTTATACCAATTTTTTAACCAATTTATACCAATTAAGTACCATACTTTTTTTATTATTATTTTCTATCAATTTAAATTATTTCTTCAAATTATCATATTGCAAAATTTTAATTTAAAATGTATCAGCACAATAAAAAAAATTATTTACTTTAAAGAAATAATTTAAATTGATAGAAAATAATAATTAAAATGTATGGTAAAAAAATGGTAATATCAATAAAATATTTTAAAAATTATAAATATTAAAAAATAAATAAAAATTTAAAAAATTTATAAAAAATGAAAAAAATAAACAAAATTAAAAAAATCATAAAATACTTTGCTAACTAGTAGGGGTATTTTTATCTTTTTTACATCTAGTAAATGACTATAGTGGCACTTCATGGAGTTTTACGAAAATATAGTGGTATTTTATGACTTTCTTTTTTTAGTGGCATTTTATGAATTAGGCAAAAATATAGTGGCATTTCATGAAATTTCCCATATTTTTTATTATTAACAAATATATTTTTAGATTGATCATGGGTTTAGATCTCTACCCTAAAATAACCCACAAAATTAAGTTAATTATAACCCTAACCTAACGGATTTAATAATCAAAACCCTAAACCACAAAATTCTAGATTAGGTTGTGATTGAGTTTCGGGTTAAGTCAAAATTTGTTGTTTAAGAAGAACCCACCCATAAAACATCTAAACGAAGGCCCAACCTACAATCGAACGGGTTAAGCAATAGATGAAAAGCACATGCAAATCGCGTTTACAACCATACAAAAATCATCAGATGGCCGCAATATTATTTTTTTTTGGTTCCAATCTCTGTTTTCCTCATGTTATGTGCCACACTGGATTTTCAGTCCTTTTTTTGTTTTTGACAGAAAAGGTGGACTTTCAGTCCTAGTCGAGACAAGTGTTGGACCCCCCACCATCAGTAGTCACACCCACCAATAAGACGTTTTCACTTGCCCCAAAAAATTTTGTGGGCTCGGTAGCAGATCACGTGCTTTGGTAGTAGTAGTAGTATTATTTTCTAAAAAAGTACTAGAAAGAAAAACACGTCTGAACTGGTTCTCTGGCCATCGACCGTATATGAATAATGCATTATTGTTACCTTACTTCCTTTCATGATAGTCGCCGACCATCAGAATACGACTCTGCTCTCTTCTGTTCTCTACCCTCTCTGTAAAGGAGGAGTAATCACAGTTGTACAAAGCACGTACCAGCTACTCAAGGACGTCCGTCCTGTTGCACATGCCCCTATGTGGCTATGTTAAGCATCCACAACAAGAGTGGAATCCATTCTTGGTGTCAGTAAGACAACAAATTTGTAGCTACAACAGAGTGGATTCACCCACTATTCTCTCCTTGTTTCTTAGTTAAGAACTCTGCACAAAAGTGGGTATGTGAGAGAGGTGTTTTGTTTTTCTTTTCTTTTCATCCAAATAGTAAAATGTGATTGGAAGTTGGGTGGGAGAGAGAAGAATAAGAGAGGTTGTTATTGCGTGAAAAGTAAATGGGTAGAATCCTTATTGATTAAATTAATAATATTTTGATGATGTGACACATTGGAATGTGTTAAGAAACTACAAATTCTGACTTCTTGTTGTGGATGCTCTTATTAAAGAATCCGAAACAGCTAGTATTTCTTTGATAAGCAAGAATATTTTTATGAAAACTCTATGAGCTCGATCGGGACAGTTTCAGCAGCAGACTGTTTCTCAATTTCTAACATTAGTAGGTTTCCATAAAACATCTAAAACCAACAGTTGACAGCTTCTGTAAAATCATCAGCAGACAACTTCACAATTTTCAGTAGTAGAACCTAACAATTGTCTCTGCTTTTTAATATCATCAGCAGGCGTTCCACCAAACACCAAAACCAACAGTTGACAGCTTCTGTAAAACCATGAACAAACAACTTCTCAATTTTCAACAGCAGGACCCAACAGCAGCCCCAGCAGCTGTCCCCAAACGAACCCTATATTTGTTGCACCTGCTGCTCATATTGGTCAGTTTATATCCCCATTCTTTTGTTAGATTATCAAACGAGTTATTTGATCAATTAGTTTGTTCTCACTATATGTCACATACATCAACTGTCATATCAACTATTTTTTCTCTCTACTTTTTCTGATTTCAGCTGACAATTGACATCAGCTAGACGTTTCAGCTCACAAAAGAATGGGCCATAGCTATTCTTTCAGCCGACTCCGGCTCCGTTCGGTGTTGGTATGTTTGTGGTACAAATGTGGTAATTTTGAGTTTGACATTTTAGATAAAAAAATGTCAAACCGCCACCTCCGAACAATAATTTTCAAAATAGTCACAAATATACCAGCACAAAACAACCACAAAACAACCAACAGTTTATGCTGCAAAGAGAATGAATAACATAAACTAAGGCGGAGCTAGAAAACTATAATTAAGGGGGCGAGAATATTTTAATAATATTAATTAATTTTTTAATAAATTAATTTAAATTTTCAATATTTATAATTATGTTTTAAAATGATATTATATATTAAATGTGACACAAAATTAAATTAAAATTGAAATATATAGATTAATATATAAAAAAGTTTATTTTTCCTTTTTTTATTTTTAGTTTTTTTCTATAAAGATTAGTATACTAAATTATAAGTTAATGAAAATAATATAGAACAATAGTTTTAAACTAGTAGTGTTTTTCTAAAAACTTATACTAAAAATTATTTTGAGTAATTCTAATATTTTTTTAATTAATAGAGTCTATAATAAAAAACAAAAAAAATTGTATTATGGATAGAAGGGTACATGATTACTAAGAATGACATAATAATTAGTTTTACTTTTGACTATATAGCAAAAATAAGGTATAAAATTAGAATATTTAATTATATCTACATATAGTAATATATAGATATAATTAAAACTATTACTATCTATCAAATTTAATAAAATATTCTACAAGAAAAAGAGCAAACTAATAAAAATTACGATGTAAACTTTCAATTATATCAAAATTATTATAGTACAAAATATTTGTAGTATATTTCAGAAATATCAATTATAAGTATTCACCTTGTTAAGTAATGATTAATTACAAAACTATTTGTACAAACTATTATGGTTTGTCAGTATATCAAAGTTATTATATATTTTATACCGTGCTTAATAATTAAAGAATAATTTTATACGCTAATATACTTTATTTTTTATTTCTTGGCATATCCAGTATTAAATTTAAATTTATATTTTTGAATTTCATTAAGTAATATTTAATTGAATATAATATATTGTGTTAACTACAAATATATGTAACAATTAAACAATATATAATAATAAAATAGTAAGTGACAGCTATATATATATATATTCGGTTACAGTCAATTACTTTATTATTAGAAAGAATTACTTTTTCATTTTAATGATATTATTTATTCCATTAAAAATTAAAATAATCTTAACTTTTAATGCATTTGAAATTTTATATTAAATACTAATATATAATCCATAAAATTTTATTTATATATATAACATCTAATATATTTGCTCTAAATAACATGGTTTATTTCTTTTTTTTCAAATATATGTAAAAAATTTATTTATAAATTAATATGTATACATATCATAAATTAATTGTAACTAAAATATTAATAAAGAATAATAATAATTAAAGGCTATAATTGAATATCTACATATATTTTAACTTTACTAACAAAAAATTGTTTTAAAATGTAATATAAAATTTTTTAATTGTAACATCAAAAATGATAAATGCACTGCACAAAACTAACATAACTAACTTATTCAAAACAGCCAGACGAAACCACCGCCCGCCAAACACTAATTTTCAAAACAACCAGTACAAAACAACCAGCAAAACACCACAAAACAGCCCGCTAAAACAACCAAACCAAAACAGCTACAAAATAACCGCAAAAAAGTCATGCCAAACGGTGCCTCTATGTATTGAGTAGAAGATTCAATTTTACTGAAATAACACCTATTCATGTGTTTGGAAGATAAAATTTAATTACAATAACATTATTACTTAGTTAATATAATTGATCAAATCTGATGCACAGAGTCAAAGTGAAGTTACTAGAATGACCACATTTTTTTCAGAATGCCCGTATATATTTTATTCTTGTAGAATATAGCACAAGGGGCACATTATTTTGTGTTGTAACAATGGCTGGCCCATTCTTTTGCGTTTTGAGTGCTGGTAATTGAGAACTGATACATGTTGATATGGACTGATGATTGATTTCAAAACTAAATGATAATGTCAAAACCAATATATTATGTTCTTTGGTATTGAATTTGTTGAACTGATTAACTAACACCGACTGATAGCGTAAACCAACTGATTAACCAACTTATAATGTTGTTTTGAATAAATTCTTTAGGTTGATGATATCCAACTAATAATACGACCAAAAGAATGGACTGAGTTGATCGTCTCAACTAATAGTGCGTAAACCAGCTAAAATTTGTATAAAATAATGGACCATGACTTAGGGCTGTCAATCTTGACCCAAATCCAAAATCTGACCCAAAACCGACACGGTAAAACGTGAGATTGGGTAGCAATTTTCAACCCGAAAACATTTTTGGGTCGGGTTCAAATTAGATTGCTAAAAACTCAGGTCGGTTTTGGGTTTTAGCTGCCGACCCGATTCCAACCCACAACCCGAAAACATTGTTAAAAAATAAAAAAATATATTTTCTTATAGTTATGTGACATAACCTAAATAATCAATCATGTAACCATTTAGGTTTGATGGTTTTATATATTATGTTATATTATCTTAGTGATTTTGTATAGAATTTGTATTGATAGTACAATATTTTTAATTTTGGGTTGATGTTGGGTTGATTTTGAGTCTATTTCAAGTGGATTTCGAATGTTGGGTTAATTTCAGATTATCCGATCAGTTTCAGACGGACATAACATGATCTATTTCATATTGAGGTCGATTTTTTTTGGATCAGATATTGAGATCCATTCCAAATTGAGATGAAATACGAATAGGTTGGTTTGGGTAGAAGTTAACCAACCCATAACTCGAAATTAACAATCCACGCATGACTTATTGTATATACCTATTATTTTATTTGCCAATGACAGTATCGATCCTGCGTTTTGGCTACGAATCATATTGCTATACTATAGCTTTATTTTTCTCCCTAGATTAATCTAACACATGTCTCTAATTGGATAACTTTTTTGTTTGGGCCCACACCATCTCTCACAAAGCAGATGAATTCCAAACGCAGTAAATATGACGTTTGAATTCTGCAGGAAATTAATCTCACTATAGAACAGGATATAAACGGATCTTTTAATCACACCTTTTCATGCTCTCGTAGAAACCTAAACAGACAGCTGTAAGTTTGTTATACCATATACTACTATAGATAGTAAAAACTTAGAGAGAAGAAGGCGGGAAAGAAAAAGAAGTATGGCGGGCAATGGGTAATAACTTATCTAGTAGATTATAATCACAAATAGACATTCTTCAAGTTCCAATGAAACGGGAGACGACCAATTTCAGCTCACATTAAAAATTCCTAAATACAGATTACAGAGTCAAATTGCCCTTAAACAAATCCAGGCAACGGTGTAAGTTGCAACAGACAGTTCATAACGCCAATTCCGGCGCCAAATCAGCCAATCTGTTTTCGTTTAAACTTCTTCTTCTAATTAAAAGGAAATAACTAGTAGACAATACAATACAAGCCTCTCTTCTTTGTTAGGGGTAAAAGAGACCTTGCCATACTTTATCACACTTCCAAGGTCTTCTTCCATCTTTACTTTACCCGGGGTAAAAGGAGGATTTCAATGTTATGAAGTGTGTAATTCTAATAAGTTCCACCACTTCACACACACACACTAGCAGAGCACGTGACTTTCTTTCACGGCTCTACATGAACGGACACTTACTATTAACTAACTCTAATCAAATGAAGGAAAAAAACCCACAATAATACCCGAGACCCAACAAGTAGACTGCCACTTAGATAGCCGCTCTCTCTTCTTCTCTTCGGTTACATTACATCTGACCAAATGAGTGCGCAAGGTAAGCCAAAGCACCAACAAACGGAGCATTAATATACGTACTCGGTTCCGATTGCTCATAATCCGACCGATCATCAGGAAACCTATCATACCGATCCGGTCCACCAACTATCGCACCAGTAAGTAAATTCGGATTCGGCCCACTCGCCTTCATAAATCCAAACCCATCCCCACACTCTACTTTCCCAGGATGCACTTTCACCGATGGAATCGACGCCCCACGATGATGAACACGTTGTGGATATTTCGGACCATATCCAACCATATACGACATCTTCAACGGATTCGAACCCAGAATATAATCCACTTGTTTCTTTGCAATTCTACGGAGGAGTTTCGGTGTAACATGGGTATTACCACAAGTGATAGTGGTGCGTGCTGATTTGAGATACTTCGCGTAAGTTAATAGAAGGAAGGAAGTTGAAGTAACATATTGCATATTATCATCATCCATCTTGAATAAAAGTCCGCCTGGAGTGTACTGTGTTGTGGAGGAGGATGGTGTGTTTGGGATTAAGGAACAAATGTAATTGTCGGAATGGGATTTATAGTCATGGAATGTTGGTACTCGCTGAACGAGGAATGATTTGGAGAGGAGGATTCTTGCGCCAGCGTGTTTGTTATCCCATCCGAAAGTGTAGTCGGCTTCATCTGCACCAAGGATCTGACCGTTTCTTTCGATGTAAGTGAGGTACATTGAGTTTCGAGTGGCTTTGTGTAACCAAGCTGCTGCCCAGAGGAGTTCGTCTTGGTAGCCTGAGTAGTCGCAGTAGTAGGGACAGACGATTGGTTTCAGTTTGCCACTCCCGTATGAGCCTCTGTACTTGTCAGCGAAAGCGAAAACCTAGACAAAACAAACAGAATTTTGAGGAGATTGATTGATTAGTTTTAGACTGGCCCCAGCCCGGCAGCCCCTGCTGCCCCACACCAGTTTTTATGGAAATTTGGTGGTTTGAAATTTGAATGAGGAAATTGATTTAAATTGCGTACCCTCATGGCTCTGTTGAGGAGGACTTTGGAGTATGTTCGGTCGGATTTACGGAAGACTAACGAAGCGGCGGCGAGTGCAGCGGCTGTTTCAGCAGCAACTTCTGTACCAGGGTTGCTTTCGTCAATGGTGAAGACTGTTCTTGGCGTGTCCATATCCTCTGGTCTTTCCCAACACGCGTGGTCCTGTTTCGCATCCCCAACCTAAAATCCCAAACAAGTTGAAGTGATAACAAGTGAATCGTCTGCATTTGGTTCAAGCTAGTAGACTGAAATCGAAATGTATGTTGGTAATCTGAAGTAACCAGATGAGAAGATAAATAAAATTACCTGGACATAGATTCTGTCTGGGTGAACGGTGGCTTTAAGGAGGTAATCAGTAGCCCAACGGACGGCGGATTTAGCGTTCTGGAGTTCTCCTTTCATGACTCCACCGAACTCAAGGACACTCCATGACAACATTGTGGTTGTGAATGCCATCGGGAAACCAAACTTCACATTGTCCCCTGCGTCGTAGTACCCACCAACCAAATCAACCTACAAAAATCAACAAATTTAATGTCAACAAACGTATGTAACATTCCGTTAAACCCTAGCTGTTGACAGATTTGTAGGGTCGGTCAGGGTAGAAGCATTTCGGGCTTTATTAATTACTACTATATTACATGGGCAGTGGAACCGTCAGAGAGACCAGAATCTCCTCTCCATGACATGCGCTGATTTGGAGGTAACTTTCCAGACCGTTGTCCTTCGAAGAACAGGATGGATTTGGAGAGGGCGTCGCGGTAATTGTGGGAAGCGACGCGGCGGGGGTGGTGGGAAGGACGGGGGAGATGGTAGTGGCCATGAGAAATGTGGATGGAGGATGAGAGTGTGAGGAGGAAGAAGAAGAGGGAAAGAAGAGCAGGGGAAGCCATGTTTCCGTTTTGGGTTGAAGGGAAAAGCCAACCAGGTAGCACCACTTTTCTCTCACACTGGTGTGGAGACTGTGCTGCTCTTAACCAATCCGGCGAGTGGAGACACAGAGGAAAACAGAGGGACTCTGATGCCGTATTTATACTACTCCCTCCGTCCTGAATTGACCGTCCTGTTTGCTTTATGTCATTTTTTCACTTTAATATTAAGCATATAAGATAAAATAATTTTATAACACTAAATTTTGCAATATATAGTTTAACATGTAAGGAATCATATGCAAAACTTAAATTTTAAAAATTATTTTATCTTATATGTTAAAAATTGAAGTCAAATGACATGTCCAAATAGTAAACAGGACGGTCAATTCAGGACGGAGGGAGTAGTATAGTAATTGTAAAAGAGTGGAGTCGTTGCAGATATGTAACGTCCTGCTTCGGTAGCTGAGATTGGTGTTATAAGGTGGGGGCGGCACCCACACCGATTGAGCCATTCCATATCAATGGTCCTAGGGATGTCAATCTTGACCCGAACCCGAAACCTGATCCGAAACCGACCCGTAAAAAGCCGGGTTTGGGTTGAGATTTTTGACCCGAAATGATTTTCGGGTCGGGTTCGGGTTGGGTCATTGAAACCCGCTCTGGGTTCAGGTTGAACCCGCTAACCCGTAACCCGAATTTTTTTTAATTAAAAATAGAAAATATGTTATATTTAACACATAATTAGTATTTAATGATTAATTTATGACTAAAGTAAACATTTAATCGATAACATATGATTATATATTGTACATAATAATTAATTAATATTATAGTATTATATTTTTTATTAAATAATCCAAATTTAAAAATAAAATAAATTTTTGAAAAAAACGGGTCGGGTTCGGGTCAACCCGCTCCGGGTTCGGGTTAAAGAAGTACAACCCGCTCCGGGTTCGGGTCGGGTTCGGGTTGACCAAAACTATTTTCGGGTCGGGTTCGGGTTGAGCTCAACCCGACCCGAAACCCAATTTTGACACCTCTAAATGGTCCAATGGAGTACTATGGTCCCATCAACTCAGAGAAGAGAATAGATAGATTTTTGATAGATTTTTAAAGTTATTATAACAATTTTATACCTTCTAAAATTTTGTTTTTCTTTACATTAGTTAGTAAAAAATGATCAATATAACAAATGGAAATTTTATTTTTATTTATTATTATAAAAATTCTAATATTATATATTTATTAAATAGGTTTGGGGTTTTGTTTCAGCGAGGGAAAAGAAATGAGGAATGGAAACTGATTTTTCTAGTTGTTTGTTTGAGTTGAGGAAAATAAAATAAATAATCGGTCAACGGTCGTCGGTCAATGGCCAACGGCTGTCGGCTGTCGGTCAACGGTCATTAATTGTCTGTCAATATTCACCGGTCACCGGTCAATAGTCATTAGTCATCGGTCAATGGTCATATGTCGTCGGTCAAAGTGTGCTGGGCAAGGGGAATCACATTCCCTAGTATGGGTGGGGAATCAAAATAGAGGATTTTGGGGTAATCTCATTCATTTTCTCTTTCCTGAAAATATAAAAAACTGTTAAAACAAACAGCAAGAAAAAAAATCATTTTGATTCCCTTTCCTGATTATTCCAAAACAAACGCCACCTTATTATCTACCAGAATATTTTTGACCTAAAAATAGTTTTCTTTGCTACTTTACTTTGGTAGTGTGTTTCTTTTCTGTCACGAGAAAGCATAACGGCCCCAAGCAAAACAAACATCTCATCAATATCGGAAAACAGTATGTGTCTAAGGGCATCTACAAGAAGAACCCACACTCTCGGTCGGTAAGTCTCACTCATGAGTTCTAATTTAAGAATTGTATTTGCTCTATGTTATTGGTAGTGACACTATAAAAATGGTCTAAATGTGTGGTCTCTCTTTGAGTCTCTTAAATTTAGAGAAAAAGTAAAAATATTATAGAGGAGAGAAGTTAAAAACTTTTGTTATTATAGTGAATAAGTGTCTTAATAAATAAAATATATTATTTTAGTGACCTGGTACATAGGAAAATGTTAAGAAATCATATATTATTGTGATTACTCTAACATGCTAACTAATAAAATAATATAGAGAAGAAAATTAAAATTGGTTACAAAGGAAAGTAGTTTAAAAACTACTCTTATAAACATGTTTTTGTTCCATAATAGTTGTAGACAAATAGCATTAGGCCCAGTTCAGAAATAGTTTTTGATAACTTTTTCAGTTTTATTATAAAATCATGACATGTGTTATTATTCTATTGGTGTAGCTTATAAATTGGTCCTCTTAAAATCCTCAAAATCTCAACCAGGGTATAGATGACAAACCATCATTAGTTAAACAACCTTAACCATGCCAAACTGAAGCATAATTGTTGATTTTGATACTTTTTGGGAGAAAATGGGATGACACCTTAGAATGCCATATAACTTAGCCATTGACGTGTAACAACGCCTCTGGTTGTTGCAATATTTGTACTATTTTTTCTACTTGAACCCAATCCAAATGATATTTTGGAGTGTATCTAATAGAGAAATCCAATATATACTTCTTTTATGATGTATTTTTAATTTCCTTTTAAGCTTGTAGTACTAAACTTGTTCCTTTCGATTTGCATTTCTAATATATAGTATCATCACCAAAGGTATCTGATCATTCAATTATTCTTTATCGTTTTAAATTTTACGGTATTTATTATGGTTAGGGGTGATATTGGATAATTCGGTTAATCGAACACCAAATTGTAAAAAATAAATGGGATTGCGGTTATTTTGGTTGAAAACCGAACTATCCAAATTAAGATCAAAACTGAATTAACCGTTATCCAAATTATCTAAAATCCGAATTTTTTTTTGAGTGAAAATCCGAGATCCAAACTGAAATCCAAATTTTAGCTAGTTTGGATTTCAACTAACCGAAGTATAGGGTTTATGTCCGACTATTTGGCACTAAAGACTAGAATTAGGAATGAGAATGTTTTTTTTTTAATTTGGATAATTCGGTTAACCAAATTAGACAAAGTCAAAACTAAAATCCAAACCAAATTATAATTTGGATAATTTGGTTAACCAGAATTTTAATTCGGTTAGAAAATTCTGTTAAAAATCCAAAAAAAATGGTTAATTCGGTTTTTGGATAAATCCAAAATATTCAAACTGAATATAATGGTGTCGAAGAAACAAAAATGAGAGGCCAATTTTATTACATTGAGAGAAATATATGGTTCCCACCATATTCTAGAGGATTTGCACCTAAATGCTCCATAAAAGATAATCCATAAAACGTTGGACATCGACTCTTGGAAGGTGTTGCCAATTTTTCCTCAACGATCTAATGTGATGTTGGAAGGTTGCTGGAACTCATCAGTTAACCCAAGGAACCATGCACTTCTACCCCTTAAATTTTTTGCTCACCCTTATCTAGACGACGACACTTAACCTAATGGTCGAGAAGAACTATTTCGATCCTCGGATAGCTAAAAACGGATGAAGTCTCACGAAGCCAACCGAACCGACCCCCAAATGTCGTTTGTATAAACACCTACCTCTTTAATTAAGAGGGTCAATACGCTCAGTCGTGTTTTCACTTCGCACAGTCGGAAAATGACCATTTTGCCCCTGCTTTAATATCTTTCAGAAATTACTATATTTACCCACAATTTGTGACATATTACGAGGTGACCCCAAATTTCATTACTCATAGTCGGAATTTCAATACGCTCAGTCAGAAAATGACCAATTTAGGGGCTAATGTAGGCAAAATTTATTAAAAGCGGTTCGAAAAAAGCAAAGAAGGATTTCGAAGTACTTATATAAGTAAAAATATATATCATAAAAATTATCAGCAAAGTATACCATGACAAAGTAGACGAAAAGACGAACGCGTCGGCGCAAACGGATCGAAAAACGGAGCTATAACGAAGAAGATATGGCAATTTTAAGACCGGAACTCGGCGCCGCGCGCGGTCTTCTTTACCGGCGCCTGCGCCGAGTTCCGGTCTTAAAATTGCCATATCTTCTTCGTTATAGCTCCGTTTTTCGATCCGTTTGCGCCGACACGTTCGTCTTTTTGTCTACTTTGTCATGGTATACTTTGTTGATAATTTTTATGATATATGTATTATTTCTTCTTAAGCACAACATTAACTATCATCGACGTCTTGTTCGAAATTGCTTATCAACCACTTATTACATGTCCGTTGAAGAAGAATCTATTTGAAATTCATTGAAATTTTCTATCATTTCCACCAATTTCACGTCCATTGACGAAGAATCTATTTGAAATTATCAAAATTTCCTATCAATTTCAATATTAACTATCATTATCGACATTAACTATCATTGACTTCTTATTCGATAGTAAAACGAAGCAGGGCTGAGGCGGACCGTAGGGAACACAATGCACGCTACAGGGCTAGTACGAGGAGACGACGTCCCCCGACTTGATTAGTGCAAACACAGACTTGATTAGTGCAAACACATTTGGATTTCATGTACTGGTAGTCAACATAATTGTTAATTGTTCTGGGATTTAAAGTGATGCGTGTGTCGAATAAGTTGTAACATTATGAGAAATGACGTGCGAACAATGTTGTTTGAAAATGAAACTCCGAAATAGAATCGCTTTTGAAGTCCTGAAAATATGTTACAAAGATGTATATATTTTCACTTGTTATAAAAAAACCTTTTAGGAGCAATCTCCGACGACAAACCGATCTCGCTTTAGAAGTATTGAAAATATGTTTCAAAGATGTATACAATTTCATTTGTAAAAAAAACATCTTTTTGAGCAATCTCCGACGACAAACCGATCTCGTTGTTCTTAAAAGAATTCACTAAATAGAATCCACGAGAATCATGATACACTAAAGGGCTAACGCACCCACAATTAGCACTAAAACCTAGACTAATTCCTAACGCCACTGTTCATCCTCTCACTTCTCCTGTCAAAATGTATCAGATTTCTTCTTTTCCTCTACCATGTACCCCCCAATTAGGGTTTTCGTGTTAGTCATTTGAATTGTTAATTGTTCTGGGATTTAAAATGATGCATGTGTCGAATAAGTTGTACCATTTACCCTCCAATTAGGGTTTTCATGTTAGTCATTTGAGGATTGTGGAATGCATTTCGGGCATCAGTTGTCGAAATGAATTAATTAGTGGAATCGGTGGAAATGATAGACAATGTTAGTGTATATGGAAAATCCCTGCTGTTTAAAACTAAAAAATAGACATTTACTGCACACTTTGAAGTCTTGATCTTCTTTAGTCTTTCCTCATCGCTCTTGCAGTCTAGTAGAAGATCGTCAATATGAAGTAGTTCATGTTTGTCGTCATCATTTACTGCACACTTTGAAGTCTTGATCTTCTTTAGTCTTTCCTCATCGCTCTTGCAGTCTAGTAGAAGATCGTCAATATGAAGTAGTTCATGTTTGTCGTCATCATTTACTGCACACTTTGAAGTCTTGATCTTCTTTAGTCTTTCCTCATCGCTCTTGCAGTCTAGTAGTAGATCGTCAATAGAACTATTGTTTTGAGCAATCTCCGACGACAAACCGATCTCGCTTTTGAAGTATTGAAAAAATGTTTCAAAGATGACATTTTTTGAGCAATCTCTGACGACAAACCGATCTCGCTTTTGAAGTATTGAAAATATGTTTCAAAGATGTATACATTTTTATTTGTTATAAAAAAACATTTTTTGAGCAATTTCTGACGACAAACCGATCTCGCTTTTGAAGTATTGAAAATATGTTTCAAAGATGTTTCAAAGATGTAAACATTTTCATTTATTATAAAAAACACATTTTTTGAGCAATCTCCGATGACAAACCGATCTCGCTTTTGAAGTATTGAAAATATGTTTCAAAGATGACATTTTTTTGACATTGAGCAATTCTGATGACAAACCGATCTCGCTTTTGAAGTATTGAAAATATGTTTCAAAGATGTATACATTTTCATTTGTTATAAAAACATTTTTTGAGCAATTTCTGATGACAAACCGATCTCGCTTTTGAAGTATTGAAAATATGTTTCAAAGATGACATTCTTTGAGCAATCTCCGACGACAAACCGTTCGCTTTTGAAGTATTGAAAATATGTTTCAACGATGACATTTTTGAGCAATCTCCGACGACAAACCGATCTCGCTTTTGAAGTATTGAAAATATGTTTCAAAGATGACATTCTTTGAGCAATCTCCGACGACAAACCGATCTCGCTTTTGAAGTATTGAAAATATGTTTCAAAGATGACATTCTTTGAGCAATCTCCGACGACAAACCGATCTCGCTTTTGAAGTATTGAAAATATGTTTCAAATGACATTTTTGAGCAATCTCCGACGACAAACCGATCTCGCTTTTGAAGTATTGAAAATATGTTTCAAAGATGACATTCTTTGAGCAATCTCCGACAACCGATCTCGCTTTTGAAGTATTGAAAATATGTTTCAAAGATGTATACATTTTCATTTGTTATAAAAAAACATTTTTGAGCAATTCTGACAACAAACCGATATCGCTTTTGAAGTATTGAAAATATGTTTCAAAGATGTATACATTTTCATTTGTTATAAAAAACACATTTTTTGAGCAATTTCTGACGACAAACCGATCTCACTTTTGAAGTACTGAAAATATGTTTCAAAGATGACATTCTTTGAGCAATCTCCGATGACAAACCGATCTCGCTTTTGAAGTATTGAAAATATGTTTCAACGATGACATTTTTTGAGCAATTTTGATGATTGTCAAATAAATTCTTCTTTAAAGGACATGAATTTAGTGGAATTGATAGGTAAGTTCGAACAAGACATGATGATAGTTAATGTCGATACATCTAACTATTTAGATTGGTGTCCAATTCATGTGTTAATTAGAATAGAACATGCTTGATTATTTTACTATGAATAAGAAGTTAATGATAGTTAATATTGATATTGATAGGAAATTTTGATAATTTCAAATAGATTCTTCGTCAATGGACGTGAAATTGGTGGAAATGGCAGAAAATTTCAATGAATTTCAAATAGATTCTTCTTCAACGGACATGTAATTAGTGGTTGATAGGCAATTTCGAACAAGACGTCGATGATAGTTAATGTTGTGCTTAAGAAGAAATAATACATATATCATAAAAATTATCAGCAAAGTATACCATGACAAAGTAGACGAAAAGACGAACGCGTCGGCGCAAACGGATCGAAAAACGGAGCTATAACGAAGAAGATATGACAATTTTAAGACCGGAACTCGGCGCAGGCGCCGGTAAGGAAGGGCCGGCACCGGTTGATAATTTTTATGATATATTTTTTTACTTATATAAGTACTTCGGAATCCTTCTTTGCTTTTTTCGAACCGCTTTTAATAAATTTTGCCTACATTAGCCCCTAAATTGGTCATTTTCTGACTGAGTGTATTGGAATTTCGACTGTGCATGAAAAAATTTGGGGTCACCTCGTAATATGTTATAAATTGTGGTTAAATATAGTAATTTATGAAAGATATTAAAACAGGGACAAGATCGTAAAGTTTTTTTAAATTCCGACTGTGTGAAGTGAAAACACGACTGAACGTACGAGTTCAGTTAATTAAACCGTCAACATCAGCTTGAATCCAACTAAAACTCTA
Organism: Limonium bicolor; assembly: GCA_023374045.1. Taxonomy (NCBI): domain Eukaryota; kingdom Viridiplantae; phylum Streptophyta; class Magnoliopsida; order Caryophyllales; family Plumbaginaceae; genus Limonium; species Limonium bicolor. The sequence goes on along the minus strand of CM041779.1, from coordinate 136,326,189 downwards.
TAGACCCCGGCCAATGAGGTAAAAAGCTGATCGAATTTCGACAATTTTGGGAACATAAATATAATGAAGGGTCGATTTGACACCACTAGTAGAGATCGATCGAATTTATTGAATTAAATTTTTAGTTATAGGATTTTAATCTCTTCGCATGGGAAAATAGGTTATGAGATCTATACACTATTACACTTTACTGGAAGAAAAAAAAAGAGAAAGAAAAAACGATGAATTATGGTGTTTTATTAAAGCAGCAAGCATATATACCTCCCTATCATTATTATCATGTGATGCTCATATAATTCTATCACATGATGCATGACTCAATTCTTCCGTAGTTGATAGCCTGGAAAGAACTATGAACACCCCAAGCGGCCATGTTAGCATGTCACAGTGAATGTGGTAATAATGCTTTGCTTGCTGGATCTTCACTTTATTTTAAGAAGGACGATCTAATACACTAGTGGTCAACAATACGCCAAGTCGACAACTCGAACTTGTCAGTTAAAGTCGTTATCGATTCACACACAAAAATGTATATTAGTACAAACTAATTCGTAAATCATACCATATATTTATTTTTGGTCAAATCAAGTGGGTATGGTCAAAGTTAATTCTTTCGAGTAATAGTAAAAACTAAACTAAACGCTGCGTGCTGTTAACAGATGCAGGGGCAATGGTAATCATTCTTCCAGGTTAGTGGGAAGATCATGGAGAAAGAAAGGGCGCGCAGCTCAGACCCAGAGTCCAATGTTAAGGTGTTGTAACACAGCAGCATATATACTTGTAATATTATTATTGTTATTTCATAGTATGGTATGGGTCTTTTCATATTATTAAGCATGTGCTCCCTGCCTCAATGTTATCATCTTTGACTGTTCTTTCTCTTAAGAACTATCGTTATCATAGCAGAAACATCCATTGTTCTGAGTTATTTCCATCTCTTGTTAGTTACAGATTCATGCTACGTACGTAGTGAGAAATCTTGTTATAATAGCAGAAAGATCGATTCACCCATCTCTCGTTTAGTGCTGGGAAACCAAGTTCATGGACTACATGTATGTTTTATCCTTATCTGTTCATAGCTTATCCACAGACAAGGGGATTGATCGATTACTATCAAACATTTCGAGGTAGTATGAGTTTATTGTTAACATATAGTATAAAATATTGGCTGCGGTTGTGGGTAACCACTACTTTTGTCAGCGTTTATCAATTTTAATGATGGATACATTATTTCTCCTCTATTTTATTCTAAAAACTGCATGTAACAGTTGATATCAATTTCAACGTAGGTCTCACCATTTATGATCTATTTTATTTTGATAACTACATTTGACAGCTGACCACAAACAGACTAATTAGATGCTGCGGGCTGGCTGCGCCGAGCATGGTATAGTCGCGCCCATTTGGCAGTCCGTCAGCAGTTGACTGGACTGTTTTGCTAGACTGGGCTGCCTTTTTTACTATATTAATTTTAATTAATTGTAACTTTTAATATATAAGTCCAAAATGAAAATAATTATGTCATTGTTCACCTAAATTCGAGCTCTTCGAAACAAGACAAGTTATGGATATATTTTGACAACTTTAAAAAAAATTATTTTTTACATGTTATGATGATCACAAGATGATAATATGATTCATTAATTTTGATATTAGATTCATTAATTTTGATATTATGATTCATTAAAATTGATAGTCTGATTCATTAAAATTGATATTATGGTTTACTACTAATAAGTGGTGAATTAGATAACACATTTTGGCACCGATAAAAAATTATTATTATGTTGTATTGTATTACAAATGGTGTATTTTAAACCTTATATGGTGAATCATGTATTTTCCGTACATACCTAATTTGTTTTGTGTTGTATTATTGTTTAATGTTTTTATTTTTATATGTTTACATTGATACTAAAATGATTATGATTCATTAACTTTGATATTATGGGTTCATTAAATCGTATCATAATTCATTTAACTAATATGGTGAGTTAGATAAAAAACTCGGAACCGATAAAAAATTATATTTTTGTAGTGTATTATTATTATTTTATGGTGTAATTTTAATCTTCTATGGTGAATTATGTTTTTTCATACATACCAATATTGTTTTGTTTGCATTATTGTTTTAATTTTTTTATATGTTTGCGATAATACCTAAAATGATATGATTCATTAATTTTGATATTAGATTCATTAAACTGATATTATGGTTCATTAACTTATAAGTAGTGAAATAGGTAATAAACTTGAAACTAATAATTGATCATTATTGTAACATTTATTATTATTATTATATTATTATATTATTATTATTATTATTATTATTGTTTGTGGGTGTATTATTATTATTATTTATATGATGTATTTAAGTCTTATATAGTGAATCATATATTTTTTAAATATGCCGATTTCAAAACAGATAATGAATTATTATTATTTTGTAGTGTATTATTATTATTTATGGTGAATTTTAAACTATATCTGGTGAATCAAGTATGGTTGATATGTATAGATATATACATATAAAAATATAAAATTTTAAAGTTGTCAAAAATTCACGTTTGTCTTGTTTTGAAGAGCTTGAATTTAGATGAACAATGATATAATTTTTTTTCATTTTGGACTTATATTTTAAAAGTTACAACCAATTAAAAATCAATATAATAAAAGACAGTCCAGTCAGCAAAACAATCCAGTCAGCTGCTGACTGGACTGCCACATCAAATGAGCCGTGTATACTCAGGAACGGACGCGCTGCACAATCGACATACTGTAGGTCAAAAGGTTGATATTTCTCTTTTTTTTTCTTTCTATCTATATCCATAATTCTCTCTATAACTCGCTTTTATAAGGCAAAAGCATCATAAAATTTAATTATAGGCATTTATGTCTCGAATGGACATTTGCCTTGACGGGAACTTTCAAGAAATGTCATTATATTTTTGGCTAATTCGTGAAATTCAACTAAAAAAAGTCATGAAATGTCACTATATTTTCGCAAAAGTCCATGAAATGTCACTCTGTGCTAATGGATGTTAGTTTTCCATTAAAAGTCCGAAAAAATGACCGTTTTGCCCCCAAACGGTCAAGTTACTGTTCAAAAGTAAAACAATTTGTAGACAACTAAAAGTATATGAAGTAGTGGCTACGTAATGTATGAACATTCCTAGTCGGTATGATGAATTTGTAGTGTATTGTTTGAAAATTTTCATTGATTGTGTTTGTGTATGTGAGAGATACATGGCTAATGTGATATGGGTGAATAGAGCTGAAGAATGGACATTTTATAGGTTGATAATGACCTCTTGTAGCACAAAAAGGATATGAATGCACAACTAACCGTCAAAAACAAAATAACCGTTTTTTTCGTAATAGGGGCATTTCATGAACTTCACCAAAATGACATTTCATGAACTTTTCGCTAATTTGTGAAAAGTAGTCATTAAAGTCAAAATATAGTCGTTTGAACAGTAACCTTATTGTTTGGGGAAAAACGGTCATTTTTTCGGACTTTTAATGAAAAACTAACATCCATCAGTGTGGAGTGGCATTTCATGAACTTTTATAAAAATATAATAGCATTTCATGATTTTCTTTTTTTTCTAATGGAATTTCATAAATTAGCTAAAAATATAGTGGTATTTCATGAACTTCCATTTTTTATTAAACTTAAATCTTTATTCATAGGGTAGTAAAAGACTGATCGAGTGAATAAAATTTCACTCAACTTCAGTGTTTTTTCTGTAGAAGAACCGTAAATTGTCAAAAGCGGAAATTAGCTTTTACAAAAGAACGTGCAATCAGTGTATTTTTACCCGTCAAAGTGACATTTGTTAATGTGATTCCTTTACAACATGGAGAGCATGGAGCTGGTGTCATATTAGAATATCGAGATTGTCCATATGTCAACATTTTATTGGAGGGAATTAAGTGCAAAGTTAAAAACAATTATACTATTGTTCATCATTTTTCGTGCTCTTCAATACAAGATGCATCATAGATACGTTTTGGTAAACTTAAAATTTCATATTTTTAGAAGGAGTATATATTACATATTTTTTAAGTGAATCATATTCATTAACAAAATGAATCTTCTTTAACAATAAAATGAACCTTATTCATTAACAAAATGAATCTTACTCTAAACACTCTAAAAACCGCATTCTTATGGGTTGTACCTAAACCACAAACCCTAAAAATCTGTCGAGTTAGTAATGACAATATAAAGTGTCGACTAATGCCAAAAAGATTACCCTACCCCCCCCCCCCCCAAACACCCTAAAATCCACCCTCACATAAGTTTGTGGTAGGATTAACTTTTACTAGTATTAAACCAAATATTCACTTTTCTTAAACCTTTGATTCACCTTTAAAAAACCTTTAATTCACTTTTTTTAAACCTATGATTCACTTTTCTTAAACCTTTTATTCATTTTAGTTAAACAATCTCTATTTACGATAATCACTTTTCCTAAAACTCTTATTCACTTTTCTTAAACTCACGATTCACTTTATAAAAACCCCTGATTCACATTTCTTAAACCTCTTAATCACTTTAGTTAAACAATCTATACTTACGAGATTCACTTTTCTTATTACTCTGATTCACTTTGTAACAACTTGTGATTCACTTTTTAACAACATTTGATTCACTTTTCTAAAACCTCTAATTCACACTAGTCAAACAATCAAAATCACTTTAGTTAAACGATCTTTGTTTATGAGATTCACTTTTTTCAAAACCTTTTATTTAGTTTTACGCAGCTCTCTGATTCACTTTTTAACAACCTTCGATGTACTTTTTAACAACTTTTGATTCACTTTTTGTAAACTTAAGATTCACAATGAATTTTAAAAACTATGTACATACAAAAATAAAAAAATAAAAATTTATCTAAACATATTTATGTTTAGTCTTGTTTTGAAGAGCTCGAATTAAAATGAACAATAGTATAAAATTTATATTATTTGGACTTATATTTAATAAACTACAATATTTTAAAATTTTATAATAGTATAAAACATAAAAGAACAAAATAAATAACAAAAGACCGCCCACGTATTGATCGAATTCGCGTTCCTTTATGAGAAGCCAAATTCTTAGCTACATGTGGGTGTAGCTATCTTGGCTACATCCAAGGAGATTTTAGTAAAATTAAAATAAAAAATAGTATTTTTTATAGTAGGATAATTTTATAATTAATGAAATATAGTGGGACAAAATTGAAAATAGAAACATTGAAAATGATTTTGGGCGCTTACGCCTTTTATTTTTTTAATCTTTATTAAAACAACAATAATTTAAATTATTGTAACTTTTAATAATTATTGTTGTAACTTTTAATATATAAGTTTAAAATGAAAAAAAATTATATCATTGTTCATCTAAAATCATGCTCTTCAAAACAAGACCAATCATGGATATATTTTAACAACTTTCAAAAAAGTTATTTTTACATGTATACCATGATATTTTAATGTGAGGATATATGTACATGTTTTAATGTGACGATGTACATGTTCAAATGTGAGAATGAACATATTTTTTAATGAACATCTGTACATGTTTGTATGACCATCTGTACAAGTGTTCTTCCTTATATGTACAGGTTTTAATTTAAGGATGTACATATTTAATTATTTGTACACGTTTATATGACTATCTATATGTTTTTAATGCGAGTATGTACATGTTTTAGTGAACATTTGTACAGGTTTGTATGACAATATGTACAAATTTTCTTTTACGTTCTGTGTTCCATACATGTAAAAATATTTTTTTTTAAGTTGTCAAAATATATCCATGACTGGTCTTGTTTTGAAGAGTTTGAATTTGGATGAACAATGATATAATTTTTTTTCATTTTGGATATATATTAAAAGTTACAACAATTTAAAGTTTTTATAATAAAAAAGAAAAAAATTTAAAAAACAAAAAGACAAAAGCGCCGGGGTGAAAAAAAAAACAACAACGTCGGGAAAGGGTGGATGTAGCCAACTGGCTACATTCACTTGTAGCCAAGACCGGCCGTTATAAGAATGAAAAAAAAATTATATCATTGTTCATCTAAAATCATGCTCTTCAAAACAAGACCAATCATGAATATATTTTAACAACTTTCAAAAAAGTTATTTTTACTCATCCGTTGAGTTCACAAACTTATTTCGTTCTCCTTGGATATTTCTCCTCTTTAATTTCTCATTGCAAAGCTCTCCGAGCTTCTGTAGTTTGAAGTTACAGAATTTTCAAAAAAGTCATTTTGAAGTTGTATAATTTCGAGAAAAATATCTTTCGAAAGTTGCATAATTCCAAAAAAAAAAGAAGATATGGTGGTGGCTAGGCAATGTATATCGACACCCAAAGCCAAAGGTCCTCATCCGAAACGTAGGACTCGTTTTATCTACACGCAAACTCGACAAAACGGACTGGTCGCACCGTGTTTTGTATGGTCCATCCATTTGACAGTCCAGCTAGTTGTTGATTAGATTATTTTTACAGATTGAATTGTTTTTTTACTATATTAATTTTTAATGGTTGTAACTTTAATATAAATCTAAAAGAAAAAAATTAAATCATTGTTCATCTAAATTCAAGTTCTTCAAAACAAGACTAGTCATGGATATGTTTTGACAACTTTAAAAAAAATTATTTTTACATGTGTATGATGATACACTAAATTGATAATATGATTCATTAATTTTGATATTACGATTCACTAAAATTGATATTATCATTCATTAATTAATAAGTGATGAATTAGATTACTAATACCGGAACTAATAAAAATAATTATCGATTTGTAGTGTATTATTATTGTTGTTTGGTGTATTTTGAACCTCATATGGTGAATTATGTATTTTTCATACATACCAAATATTGTTTTATATTGTATTTTGTTTGAAATTTTTATTTTTATATGTTTACGATGATACACTAAAATGAAGATATGATTCACTAATTTTGATATTATGATTCATTAACTAATAAGTGGTGAATTAGATAACAAACTTCGGAACTGATAAAAATCATTATTGTTTTGTAGTGTATTATCATTGTTGTATGGTGTATTTTAAACCTTATATGGTGAATCGTATATTTTCATACATATCAAATATTATTTTGTTTTGTATTATTGTGTAAATATTTTTATTCTTATGTTTGCGATGATACACTAAAATGAAGATATGATTCATTAATTTTGATATTATTCATTAAAAGTGATTATATATATATATATATATATATATATATATTATAGTAATTAATATAAAATTTTAAAGTTCTCAAAACATATCCATGTCTAGTCTTGTCTTGAAGAGCATGAATATAGATGAATAATGGTATAATTTTTTAAATTTTGGACTTATATTTTATACGATACAATAACTTAAAGTTAATATAATAAAAAACAATCCAATCAACAGCTGACTGGATTGTTGACTGGCTGGCTGCACGCACAGTTGTTGTACACAGCGGGCATGCACCATCTCCAGGCTGTTATCTACAAATGATCCACATCTCGTATGCTATATAATCTAACGAGATGAGATTAGTCAAATTTGTATAGTTTTGTGGGACATTTTTTTTATTATAACGTATAGTGTCATCTATATTTAGGAGGTAGACATGTTATTATTTTTAGTGTTAAAATTAGGAGTTATTAAATGACCATAACATATAGATTACTGCTGGGTAGACACAGTCGAAATTAGTGAAACCCCTCATAGCTTTTTTTTTTATATAATTGGACCTTTATAGCTTAATCGTGTCATTTATTTAAAATGATAGATTATGGGTCTTGTTTGATTATTAATAAAATGAAAAATTCACAATATACCTCTATAAAATTTTGTAATTCATAACCCTTTTTTTAAAACATGGTCAAAGGATCTTTCAAAATCACAATACACCCATCGGCGTCAAAGGATCTTTCAAAATCAACTGCATGTTTGAAACCTGTCCAGTCACTATCAAATGTCAACACAGCTTGAACGGTGTTATCAGGATTGTGAATATCTTTCACTTCCCTAGGTTGGTACTTCAGACATACAAAAATCATCTGGTTCAATATTGAACAGGTAGAATGAGGGTACTTCCCATGAAGATTGGATTAAAGAAGATAAGGAAGATTAGCATGGGGAACCTAAAGCCATAAAAGGTCATGTTGAACATGAAACCACAATCAAAGACAAATTACTGCACATAATAAGATGTATGCGTCAAGAATGAGCACATATTTGTAAAGATACATTCATATTAAGCTCACTTATTATGAACCTAAATATCCTCGTTCGGTACTTTCAAATGACCAACAAAACACAATAAAAAGAAGAGAAAATTACTGACAGCCCCCTTGAGGTTTTGGGTAATTACAATTTACCTCCTTGACGTTTGTATAATTACTTTAAACCACCTTGAGTTTATCGGTTCATTGACTTCTAACCCCTGGAGTGTAACTCCGTTACGGAGACGTTTATAATTTGCTGACTTGTTATCCTAACTTGCCACGGTGGAAATAATAGGCTGACTGTAATACCCCACTCCTGTTTTCCTAAACCCTAATGTTAGTCTAAAAGTATTGAGCTAAACGCAAGAATCATTAGCAGGGGGTAACCATCCTAGAGTTAGTCTAAAAGTATTGAGCTAAATCGAAATTAGCTTAAGGGTGAATTTTTGCAGATTCAGCGAATGAGAAAGATCTCGAGGGGAAAACCCCGAAAGTTAGGGGGAGCAGTGTAATCGAGGTCAATACAAACCGAAAGATTTGAGCGAGAGCAAGTAAAAATGAGTGTAAGAGATCTGTGAGCCTGAGGAATAGGTCTGTTTCTGATCTAAACTGGGAAAATCCCAAAGAGGCGAAGCACGGACGAACCGGCGAGGCGCCAAGGAAGACTAACCACAAGCTAGGACTGAAGACGTTTATAATGATGTGGTTGATTGACGAGCTCGTGAGCATTACTTAATACTTTTTTTAAAGTTATAATCATTGCAGATTTTCCATGGAAAGGATTAATGTCTTATCTGATTGGTTTTAACCGATCGACAATAACGGATGCAGGGGATTGAGGGATTTAGATCAGAAGTGGAGAAACGGATGCCGGAGAAGGAACTAGAAAGACCAGCTACCAAAGACCTGATTGACATAAACTGGGAAAGGCGAGACTACTACGGAGTCCATCCACAAAAACAAGAGGGTTTAAGCTTCGTGGGACTTCACATTCCGGTGGGCAGAGTACAAGCCGATGACATGTTTGAGCTCGCACGACTAGCGGATGAGTACGAACAGGAAGAAATTAGAAAAGTAGAGCGCAGTGCGATATTTGATTAAGAATCTACCTCCATTGTTGTTGCTCTAGCGTAACAGAAGACAGAATTCACGATTTGGGACATTAGGGTTTAGGAAAACAGGAGTGGGGTATTACAGTCAGCCTATTATTTCCACCGTGGCAAGTTAGGATAACAAGTCAGCAAATTATAAACGTCTCCGTAACGGAGTTACACTCCAGGGGTTAGAAGTCAATGAACCGATAAACTCAAGGTGGTTTAAAGTAATTATGTAAACGTCAAGGAGGTAAATTGTAATTATCCAAAACCTCAAGGGGGTTGTCAGTAATTTTCTCTAAAAAGAAACAAGTAAGGTGAAACCACCATATCAATTTGTCAAAGAAATATGTAGTCACATAACTAATCAAAGAATTATACCATAGATGTTCTAGTACATCAAACAGTAAAGAGGAAAGAAGACATTACAGAAGGTGATGTCATGCAAATTGAAAGAACCGGGAAAAGCAACAAATAATTCAAAGGATATTAAAGCACACAAATTTTCTACACATGAGAATTTGCCCGTTGATTTGTTATGAGTTTGAGCTTTTTTGCACCTATTAGTAGTCACTAGTCCGTTATTTTGGTAACCTTTTGCTATTATTCAAAAGTAGTATTTGAATAATAAAAATGTAGCAGCTCAGTAGCTCAATTTGATTTATTCATGAAAATGGCATGAACAACAATATTGTAGGCAGGTGATGTTGGGACTAATGTCTTTTTCCTAGTCTAAAAAAGCTGCAAAATCACGGAAAATACCCAAATTTTACAAATATGTTCTCCACAAACAATAGGTAACGTCTAGAATGGAGATGCAACCAAAACCTGCAAAAAAGCACAAACCGTTTGGGACAATTTTGAAAACTAGTTTGAAATGAGACTCAAATCTACACATTTTAACAAAGTTTATTTGTTGATAATGCATATTATAACAGAGATGATTTATTACAATTTCACTCAAGTAAAAGTTTCAAACTGTGATTTATCGATGATGGTTCAAAAATCTACCATAGGTCACCATCTTCATCAAACCAGATCTGAAATGCAATACTAACCCTTACCCTAACCTGCAGTAGATAGCAAAAAGTACAAAAAAAAAAACCATAACAAATCGTTGAGGGCCAGCTGGAGAACCTACATGTGGCAGCTCACATGTAATGACCCCATAACCACTTCGGTTCTGAGAGTGTCATACGCCGCGTACTTATTACCTAAGATACGCAAGACTACACTAACGAAACTCAAACTAAAGCAAAATACTCATATTATACAAAAGAGTTTACAAAGCTTGATCAGTAGTCTACAAAGCTTGATCTAGTAGTCTACAAAGCTTACATATGCTTTACAAAGCGGAAGCTAACAATCTTACAAAAGCTCCAAGGCTACAAAATACGAAAGGATCACAAGGTCAACAGTACAAATACAACTCCGAGCACAAAGCTAGAGACTGAAGCATAAACCTTGAGTCAAAATGCTAAACAACCTACAAATCAGACGAAAATAGGGGTGAACAACCATAGTTCAGCAGGTGATAAACTTCATCAACCTGAGCATGCTCAAAACACTTTACAGAACATAATATACTTATAGGGTTCCATTCATATCACTTTAATCACTTTTTACTCGCTTGTTAATTTAATTGCTTTACTACTCGCTTACTACTAGTTTAATTTCCCAACCTCGAACAACCCCCTTAATTTCCTATTTTTCTTAGGAATAAACTTTCTTATTTTCAAGTACCACAGTTCAATACCTCGTTGCTCTTAGCTATCTATACTAATACAAACGAGACTTTTGCAACCCGAAGGCGTTTGATATGCTACTTTATAGGTACGACAAAGCAGTCGTGTGTAGCCCTGTTAGCTTGTGGGCTGCACGTTTTCTGTACCAGCAATGTGCTGAGCCCCTTGGGGCCTGTGATTTAAACTTTGCAGGTGGGTGCCACATGAGGACTCAACCTAAGAGTAGGAGCAGGTAGAGTACTTCGGGTTGCTTTTACATTTGTTACACGAGTTGTGCATGTAAACTCGTTTAGTAAATGGATGAGATGTTAGTATGATGTATTAGGATATGAGATACTCGGTTTAAGTTGTGGTTTATAAATTGTATTGTATAGATGTTCGAGTAATTATCCGGTTAGTCAGACCGTGACTTGTAAGAGTATAGGCCTAGTTGGTCACGTGGGTGACTAACGGCGGTAACACCAATTTAGTACAACTTTTCCGCTGCGTTGTTAATGAACGAGATGGACTTAGGGCGACGATCACTGTACTTGGAGATGGGGTGTTATAAAAAGTGGTATCAGAGCGTAACTACGCTCTGATGACTGGAAATTACCGAGTTAGGAATAGTAGACTTTGGGATAAGGGTTGAGTATTAGTGCGAGAGGTGCGTTAGTTAGGGTTCCCCGATGTGTATCGGATATCTGTAATACCTGACCCGCCCTCCGCACCCCTAGTTCTAAGATACCAGAAATGAACGCCAGAGAGATGACAAGCTTTCTCATACTCGGGAAAACCCGATCTGGCAATTACTTAGCATTGTGCAAATACGAGAAACACCTCGTTATGCAATAGTCTTTCAAGACTTGAAGGTCCCAATTGGAGCGCAACGTTGAAACAGCAGCGCTACCAGCGGAATCCTACCAATGAGAGAATAATAATTACTGGCAACTTGGGTCGACATGCTCGCAGTCGAAGATAAACCCCGCCTACCAGTAAAAGGAAAGCACTACGAGTGCAATGGAGGACAAGAGAAGCGGCAGAAACACCGGACAACCGTCCAAGGAGCATAACAGTGGGATAATACCGCGCAAGAGCATAGGGACTACCTAAAAATCAATTATGCAGCAGATAACTCCGAACTTACACAAAAAAGGGGGTTGCAAAGACCTGACCGCAATAGCTCAGACGACTACAAATGCATATGCAAGTCATACTCCAAGATAGGACTACGACGTAGTGCCTAAGGAGAGTCAATACTCGATAACCTCGACGAAGGTGTGGAAATGAGAGTGAGAACCAAGGCGAAAGCAAAAGAAAAAGGGTCCCCTCAGAAAGAGGAATACCCTGATAAGTAACTATACTAACAAAAGCAGTCAGGAAACTGCCTAGATAATCAACTAACCAAAGCCAAAAAGGGAAAAGAAGGAGTCCCATGGACTACCACCTACATGGAGTTTAGGAGAATGTGCCATTACCGACGTACACAATACCGATAGCCCATCTTGCATGGCGCACTTGCCTTGGCAAGTGCTGCCGCAATGAAGCTATACGGGAAGCCATGAAGACCAAATGGTAAAAACCACGAATATAATACATATTAACACCAGATTACAAATCCTTAAGACTGAAGAGTGAAACATTGGGAGGGCCTGACGCCTAACCATGAAACTAAATCGATACACCAGTCAGCAGGGAGCTGGACTTGGTCAGGAAACTAAACGACGTGAGTATCAGCAACAGACAACCGACACTACAGGTAAGAACATCAACCCAAAACCAAGCCTAACCTTGAATGGAAGAACCAAAGAGATTACTCAACAATGTGAGAGGACCGGATGTAAGTAATAACCTACAAGGAAGGTATTACGACATACAATGAAGATGGAGGACATAACAACTTTCAATAAAAACGGGATGAATTCCCAGAATAATACTATTACAAGCACTCTTCATTGAAGATATTGATAAACCTAGAAACAGAATCAAAGAAAACAAATTTAAGAAATGACATACCTAGGATCAAAGACGTGCAATCACGGAAGAGAGAACCTCAAAAGGACTACACCATAGAGTTGGTATAGTTGAGCAGAAAAAGACCCATAAACGATGGTTAGTATTGCTTGCCTAACTCATTAACACCCAAGTATGATTAGTCATTAACGGGTGGCGTAGTCAACGAAAGTTGAACAAAGTATTGACATGGCAGCACATGATAGCCAAGGTAAATATCCGACTTAGACACCGGAAGGCAGATGCCTAATGAAAATGAATCCTTAATTGCTAAAAGACGCAAGTCTATGAGAGCGAAGGTATTGTCACAGACACTGATTACACATCGGATTACCTAAGCGGACTTCCACAGTAGGAAGCGAGATACAGTAACTTATTGTTAAACCCAATAGTACATCCAATGATGTGACCCAACATTGACAGAGTTCAGAGAACAAGAGAATTACGTGGGTAACCTACAGATGATTAAGAATACAACAGTGAACCGAACACCGGCTATCACTTGAGACTAATCAAGCATTAAGGGCCTACGAGCCAAGGATGTTAAATACATCAGAGCTCGAGGTGTAGGAAAGAGTAAAAAGGCTTATCTAGGCCATGAATGAACTACAACTCGTACATACGAGTGGTTATGAAAACCTATACTAAATTGAGGAGGAATTGCCAGAAAAGGGCACCAATGAGAATAGAGGGATGATACAATGACAGAGGTGGAGAACGAACCACTCCTTTTAGGGTGGGGATACCTCTCCTTGTTGTGAGGCCTTGAGTGGGAATAAACCCCTCAAAATGGGCTTTCACTTATTAGAGATAGAATACAACCTACAAGTATACCTGAAATTTGAAGCAATTATCTTCGAGCTAAATGATTACAATCTTACAGTATGATGCGACAACCACCTTACATTAAACCTGGGGAACTCCCAGTGTGTTTACACCATGAAAGGGATTGAAAATAAGACAAGACGTTGAAGTCAACAATTGAAGAATTGTGCCATCAATGGGCAATATAAGACAGCTAAAACTACTTCGGTAGTGGAGGCCGGGGGAATAATACCTGTCAGGTAGATTAAGTTAGGGTGCGCAGCAAGGCAACCACTATATATAAACCATCAAGTATTGACACGAAAGCAATCAGATTTATGAATTAAAACCCGATAAGTAAGGTGATGAAATGGGAGACAGACCGTGCAGTAACGCCAGTAGCCTGGACCATGTGAAGAAAGGTTTCACAGGAAGCACACTGTCCATTCCATAAGGAGCTGGAAGTGCATTCCTAGTAGATCGACATGAGAAATGAGATAAGAAGCTCTAAGGAAAGAAACCTCAAATTACTAAAGGATCGAGTCCGTACTAAATACAGAAGGTATAATGTAGTTATGAACCCAGTAGATGGATATTCCTTGATTAAGTTCAAGAAGAACGACATGTGCGTTATCATGAATGATGAAAGAGGAGATCGACAACAGAATACTTCACAAATTAGCTGTAACTAAGCGTGTGACGAACACTACGAGTATACTTAAACGAGATGTGGGATGACCGCACTCCAAAGGAGCTTGTGGACTTAATGGACTTATTTATAAGTTAGTCGGGTAAGTAGCAATGTATCAGTAAGGTACCCCATATATGTAAACGAGTAGTGTAAGGAACACGACAAGTAGTCGACTCCGTACGACAGTCAGAGATGCAAACTCACACCAGAACAGCAATTTATCGCAGACAATTGAAGAGGAAGAACTCAGTTAAACCAACGAGTCTAAAGGAATCAGAGAACTCATTCCAGGAGGAAACAAATAAGAGTTATGAAGTGCGAGGAGCACTGATTAGTAAGTATGAACAGCTTATATGTCTCAAGACTTTCGAGGAAACTGTAAAGAGCAATAAGCACTAAACAATAAGTCCAGATAATACAGAAATCTCAGACCGAGGGTCAGTTAAAAAGGAAACAATTCATACGCTAGAACACGCAATAACAACACGAACATCAAATCTCCAGAGAATTGGATAGACAAGCTATAACTTATAGAGACCGTGTATAGATAAAGATACCACGTGTCCATTAAGAGACCTTTATTCCTAAGTTATAAGGATACAAAGGAGCTGTAAAACTTATTGGAGAGGATAAAAAGGGCAAACTAAGCCCCAAGATTATCAGAGTCGCGTAGCAGAAGCTAGTGGACCATATCTTAAAGGTTTGATATACCTAGCAAAAGAGAAAAAAGAAAGGTTGTGTCTCAAATCTTCTAGTCGAATAAAATATACGACTTATCTACCAAATACTTTGGAGCCTTAGAGGCTACACTGGAACCCAGTTGTAAGATTGGTATAAACACCAATAAGAATCCTTGATACAAAGACTAAGCCATTACCATGGTGAAGACCCTCTGACCCAATCATAATGTGAGATAGACTACATGGAAGCTAGAATGCTCTATGACACCTAAACATCTTGAACCTATGTTCAAGGATGATATAATGTTGATTACGTGGGCGTAATCCATTTTAAGGGGGGTAGAGCGCACAATCACTTAGCGTATGTTTCACGTATTGAGTACGTAACCTACAGTGTGCATAGCACAATACAATTAGTTGTGATGTTTGATACGTATGTTATATAAACACATGTATTCATTCTTATGTGGTTATGGTTATTACACACAATTAGATGTGAATACCAGATGTATTAGAGGCTTACCTCGTTAACTTCGGTGTGAGAATTCAGGAAAAGAGGAGTAGAAACTCCAGGGGAATTAAAATCCCTACGATATGTATTGATATGAGACCAAATATGGTAAGGTTATAAGGTATGAATCGGTATGAGACCGATGTAGAACCTAATAGGAATTAAATTCTCTAAGTAATTGCTGAGAGGTGAATTAAGAATGACTGATGGACTGAGTTCCATAATTTGAAGATGTATTGATTTATGATTATGACTAGAAGGACTAAAAGATATAAAATGCTACATGAATAATTATTTGGTTGTTTGAAGTTGAAGTGGGAGGTAGAAATTGATCTTGGCCAGATCAAGGAAAACTAAACACAAATTGGGGTGAAAGGATAGTTCAACACTGATGCTGATCACATCAGGGTCGGATGATTCCTGAAACTCCCTACAAGTGGTCACAATTAACCACGTTAATAGTATATGCAGTAGCATAAAGTGGAATTGGAGTTGACATGTATTTTCGTTACTAAGTCTCGCTAATGGAACCGAGGACGTATGTGCCATTGTCTTCGGACCGGTTACATGAGGAGTATGCAGCAAAGAATATACAAAGAGTATTTCGATTACTGAAACATACAAAAGATATGTTGTGTGGTAAGTGTGGTAAATGTATGTATATGGAAGACCTTATGAGTCAGAATGCCTATACAGATATTGCGTGATCTATATGACCTTTTAGTGTGAAGTTACCTGTGTGTTCTAAGAGATATAAATACATAGGAACTTTGGGGACAAAGTTCTTTTAAGGGGGTAGATTGAAATACCCCAAACCTTAATATATTAATGAACTATCTAATTAAGATATACTAAGGCTAGAACGTGCCTTAGAAATATTAGAAGAAGTGTTAAACAACAACTTACTCCAAAACATGATTTAAGAACAATTAGAGAAAAAAAAAGTGTTTTAAAGAGCACAAATAAATTAGGGAACTACCAATAATTTCCCAAGAGATTTAAAATGTGAAATACCTCTAAGATTAGTAATACGCATTAAGCGGAATTAGCGTTTAAACCGAAAACGCACCTTAGAGCACAAAAATGTGCTTTAAAGAAAATGTGCTTTAAGCATGTATACATGGAAAAACTAATGAGCCTAAATACCATAAAGAAATAAGGTAAAAACAATTAAATGGTCATAGGAGCCATTGCGTATACACACAAATTAAGTATACAAAGTCCATAGTAAACAGGTACTAAACTGACGAAAGTCAAGAAGAAACCACTAAACGACTTGGTTTAAATTGGAGTGAGCAACATGCTATTTCATGAACAAAGTATCTAAAGGTTGTAAATATATTAAAGCCACATTTAAACTAGCCAAAACAAATTGCATAATCAATGTGAACCCGGAAGCACATAAAATGTTTTAAGGCATTTTTGGCTATGTAACATACCTAACACATGGTATAAGTCCTTATGAACGAGATTAATACATATAATTTTACATAAATACAAGGGAGAAACAAAAAAATCAGGTCCAATGAGACCAAGGGCTGCCGACTTCAATGGTGAGTCATTAAGGACAAAATGCTTTAATTTTACTACACCTACCAAGACTTCCTTGATTGCCTTATCACCTTGTCCCCTGAATAATTCATTAATCATACACTTACCTGTCATTATGAGAGCTCCCAAATTCGTAGCTCCTCCTCTCTTTGAAGAAACATCACAAAACTTCAATGTTCTTAGATTAGTACCTTAAAGAACACCTTGCCTTGTATAAATCATAACTTTCTCGTCCTAACTCCAAATAACAAGATTGATAGCTCGATGGAATCCTATTTCGAAGAGATTTACAACCATAGCTCATGAGCCCCCAAATTCTCAGGAAAAATCACGAAGAAGTGCCTTTGATTCTCGAGGTAAAACATTGCCTTCTTGGAAACTCTTCCTTCTTTGATTTTCATCAAGGCCGAGTGCCTAGGGTTACTAACCCTCATTATTCTTCATCTTATTCTATGATTTTGGAGCCAATTTCTCTAGCAAATTGCTGTCAAAATTTCTAAGGAAATCAAGCTTAAATACTTAGCTAATGGTTAATATACAAGGTAAATTCTACAACTACCTATTTCAAGGTTCTAATTGTTGATCTATATATGATCTAACATATTGCTCATCTTGTTTATTATTTCCAAAATTATAAGTGTGTTATATTTAATTTTGACACATTAAATGTTAATATTTTGTAAATCTAAAATTAGATTTATACTCCTTATGATATAAACTACAATATAAGCTATCATAATATACAAGAAAAATTCATATACTATGATTTTGATTATGGCCGAAAATTAAGGGGTTGTAATTAAGTTAGGAAAATTATCTAACTTAGTTAAATTAAAGGAATTAGAGTAATTAAGAGTATAATATAAAATTTAAGAAGTTTTGGTACCTAAAGGTGATTGCCGAAAATTAACGGGGTCAATATGGAATTTTTGAGAGTTTAGGTGATGAGAAAATAATTGTAGAATTAAATTTACAATTTATAAAGAGTTTATAAGGATTTATAAGGTTTTTGGTATATTTAAAAGTTAATAAAGGATGGTATATGTATACTATAACATTAGATAATTAAATCTGGTGATTTAGAGATGTTTAAAATGATTTTTGATGTTCAAAAATCTGTAGGTAAATTAATTACGAAAATTAGAAATTAATTGGAGTTAAATTGGTTATTAAATGAAAGAATAAACCACAAGGGTGAAATGGTAATTTTACTGGTCAAACGTGGTCAAACATGGTCAGTGACAGTTTATAAAATATTTAGATGAGTTAGAATAAAAATTATAGCAAAGGATTAGGTAATAAAATGTTTAAGGAATAAAAAGTTAAGATAAATTAACTTTAGGGGTAATGTTGTAAATTCTGGAAAATTAGGGGGTTTGACCATAAAAGGCTGGTCAAACTTGGGTATATTTTAGTAATTGACCAAAGTATAAAAGAAATTAATTAAGAAAGACTTTGAAAGGAATTAGAAGTAAAAATAACAAGTTTAGAACTTATTATGAGTAAAATAGAAATGGGAAAATTCACGATATACCCCTGTTTTCTTTCGTAATTCACAATATACCCCTGTGTTTTTTCGTAATTCAACATTAAATATGCTTAAATGTTGTCCAAATTTGATGAAACTTTACATGGACGATGCTAAAGTGTTATATTTTGTCCAATATTAAATATGAAGTTATTTAAGCTCACATGTGACCTGTGGGACCCAATGAATATGCCATATGTTCATTGGGTCCCACAGGTCACATGTGAGCTCAAAAAACTTCAAATTAGAAATTGGACCAAAATATAACACTTTAACATCGTCCATGTAAAGTTTCATCAAATTTGGATAACATTTAAGCATGTTTAAAGTTGAATTACGAAAAACACATGGGTATATTGTGAATTACAAAAGAAAACAGGGGTATATCGTGAATTTTCCCAATAGAAATTAAAATAAAACTATGGGTAAGGAATGTAAATAACACATTTTTATGTGTTTAGAAGGTTAAGGAAATTAAATAAAGGATTTAGAAACAAGTTGTAAAAGAAACAGAGTTAAGACGGGGTTAAACGAGACCCGTATATAACTTAAGGTATACGAGGGGTATACCCGTAATTTAATAAGTAAAGGTGAAATCAATACTTAGAGTATTTTAAAGAAAATACAAGTTATATTGGAAAAAAAGAAATAAATACGTATAATACAGAGTATCATACGGACGTATACGAAAAATGTTGGTATACATGAATAGTACTCGTATATGTGAATAATATCCGTATACATGAATAATACTTGTATACGTGAATAGTATCCATATACATAAACAGGAAGTACGTATACGTGAACAGTAAAATACGAGACGTATACGTGAATAGTGAAATATGGTGAATAGTAAAATACGAGGCCGTATAAATGGATAGTAGAATACAAGACCGTATAAATGAATAGTGAAATATGGATGAATAGTGAAAATACAAAAACCTAATACAAGGTTCGTATAAGTCTAAAGTTGCTAACTGTGCAACCAAATAACTGTTAACGACGTTAGTGTGTTAATGAATTTGAATTGAGCTTGAAAACGCTCCTAAATGAATGAACCCGTTTAACGATAAACTATTATACCCGGGTTAACCTAGAAAGAGGTTTAAGTTGAAAAGAGAACCAAATTAGTTCTAAGACACAGGATACTAATACTAGTTCTGGTTACAGATCTAGATAGTCGGAGGCGTTCGGCGGATTAGGCGAACGTGGTATTAAGAGCTAGCCAATCTCCGGTGTACGGTATGGGATTCTTGTAGCTTGCTTGCTAACGGGGTCTACCTCGGTTTGTGTGCTATGTGTTTTTGTGATACGACCAAACAAGATTAAGCATGAAACCGATCTATTGTATTGTTATTGTGTGTCCATTGCACACTAACACGACTTGATTTAGAGCTTGTTCATTAACTATGTTTAGTAACAATTGTATAAGGTTATAAATACTCCCCGCAGTTAATTGGTTAATACCAAGAGATGTTTAACTAACAAATTGTCAATGAGACTTCAACTAACTGGAACTTGGGGGGGAGAGGAATCCGGGACTGACTCCGGTCATGCATGTTTAGGTTAGGAGGTCGGCATCTGTATCAGATCTGTCTTCCGCATATGGCTTGTCTACGACTTGTCGCCTAGGGTCGACAAACAGACCCGACCATCTCGAGTGAACAGTTCGAGGTGGGAGACAAATTCAGGAGGCGCGGGAGGGTCAAGCCTACATCCCTCATAACTTAAGAATTAATGTTTATTAACCCAATGGAGCTAATAACTCATTGGCTAGGGTTACCTTGACCTGACAAGAATAAACAATTCAGTTAGAGAACAACCAGTTATTTTAAGAGAACGGTTGACACTTATAAGGTATGGTCAAACACAAGAACTAAACAATTCTCAGGCCTCAGGAGTTAGGTTTCTAACTTACTCATTAATGGGCGTCCATTACGACGTTCGATTTATTGGAGCTGTGAATGTTGCACATGGGCGTGTTGTTTGTTATCGTACTTCTTATTATTATCTGTATGAATAATCAACTGCATGTATATGACAAAGTAGTCGTGTGTAGCCCTGTTAGCTTGTGGGCTGCACGTTTTCTGTACCAGCAATGTGCTGAGCCCCTTGGGGCCTGTGATTTAAACTTTGCAGGTAGGTGTCAGGCGAGGACTCAACCTGAGAGTAGGAGCGGGTAGAGTACTTCGGGTTGCTTTTACATTTGTTACACGAGTTGTGCATGTACACTCGTTTAGTAAATGGATGAGATGTTAGTATGATGTATTAGGATATGAGATACTCGGTATAAGTTGTGGTTTATAAATTGTATTGTATAGATGCTCGGGTAATTATCCGGTTAGTCAGACCGTGACTTGTAAGAGAATAGGCCTAGTTGGTCACATGGGTGACTAACGGCGGTAACACCAATTTAGTAGAACTTTTCCGCTGCGTTGTTAATGAACGAGATGGACTTAGGGCGACGATCACTGTATTTGGAGATGGGGTGTTACAGTTTTTTACTTAGTTTTTAGTATATCAACTTTCTTGTATGCAAAAGCTAATTAAGATAAGGTGTAGGGATAGTCATTAAGGCTGAAACTTAACTAAGGAAAGAAATAATGGTGCTGGAAAAGTAATTAGGAATAACAATGATACAAAACAACTAAATACAAGCAAATGAGTGAATAAAAGAGTAAGAACATGAACTATCTAAAGAAAATTGATAATGAAAGCAAAACCTGAAATGATAGACAATCATAAGTTAATGTACACTGAGTGTGTTTAAAGGTGTATTAGCTTTTCAAAACTGTTGAGAGTCAAATCGTTGGTCAATAGCAGACCCAATACTGCTGAGAGTGTCTAAGCATTTATGGAAATATCAATACGGGGCATTAAAACATGTCATAAAAAAGCATGAAACAAGGTAATCATGAGCATACTAAATTTAGAGAACAACTAACATAGAGTGTTGTCTAAAACTGTCAAAGTAAGGACATAGATATCTTATTTATACCATAGAACTTAAGAGGCAAATCCAGGAGCAAATACCTTGCATACTCATAACAAATGAACATCATGAGTTTCACACAGAGAAGCATGTGCAGGTGCAGATACTAGAGTTACCTGATGATCGCAGTTACAACAACCATAGAGAAGGACCTGCCTTTAATTGCTTCTATTGTGCTGCCTAAATTAATGTAGTTTCCTGCAGTTTTAGTCCTTAGATAAATGCCCTATTCTTCACTTGTTTATATTGCTCCTTTAATGCTTCAATTAGGCTATCGCATTAGAAAACTAAATCACAGCCCGTTCAGAGCACTTTATAGGATGTTTGGAATAATCAGAATCAGGCTGAATTAAGTTCTAAAGTAGTGCTCAATTTTTGGACTGAAACCTCCACTATTTCGTTGCTCATTACATAAACTATTTTACCAATATTTTACTTTAGATTTATCTTAATCTAATTAAAAGAACCAACCTGGACTGTAACATAGATGCTTCAGTTTGCTTATCAACCTATGGGTTAATGAACGCATGCTCAAGCTTGATGTTGGTTGATTTTTTTGGCCAAAGTCGGATCTGTTTTGAATATCTTCTAGAGGAATCAACCAAATCTTGCAAGCATCAACTCCTATCAGATCAAGATGGTCAGAAAATAGGACCAAGCAGCAGAAAGAAGAAGCCTAGTGTATTTGGTATTGATTACAACCATGATGGAGGGAGTTGGAAATTCAGTCACAAAAATATATATTCTCAAAGCGCAACACTGGAAAAAATGATATTACTTACAGCCTCTTCGACTTCTTTCTTCTCAGATAGCGAAAAAGTATGAGGAACAGCAAGAGATTATTCAAGGAGGAGATTTCTGTTAAGGTAATTCATTTCCTCACACGCTGGACTGAGGGAAATTTAATATACATTCCAGAAATGGTCCACATAAGTATTCTGGTAGGTATGGAGCAAGGTAATGTTCCCAATAAACTTAATTTTAATTAAAGTCATGGCAACAGTAGTAAAATGGAACCAATGAGCTAAAAACCAAGATAACGTTCTGTGTTTCCAGTTTCAAATTTTATTGTAAAACTCTCTATGTTTTCTAAGTTTGAATTGTGGAACGTTGCAATTTAAAATTTGAGGGTGAGGTCTATAGAATTGAGCAGTTGCTCTTGCTCAGATTAAGCATAAAATTTTACTGTATCTTACCTCGATATTGTGATGTTACTATGAGCAGCTTTAAGCTAAATTTTGTCTAAATCGATTGATACCACTGAGCACTTGTTTTAGAAGTTTGTTCAGCATAGTAAATAGGGTAAATAGAATGAATCACCCGTGTCTTGTATTCAGTGCATTGTTGTCCTTATATAGTGAGGACATTACAAGTGTATGGGCTGTACAACTGTTATGGGCCTAACATCTTTATCGTATAACATTTGTTTACTACTGGACTATATTATTTGTTTGTAAACTGTGTTGGGCCTATATCACTAGTATCCCCCCTCGAGTCAAACCGTCTTGCTAAAGGAAGTTTTGACCGACAAATTTTGAAAGTACAGGTCGAGAGAGCCTTAGTTAGAATATCGGCGAGTTGGTCGTGAGAGGAGAGATGACAGACTTTGAAGACTCCATTTTTAATCCGCTCTCTCACAAAGTGAAAATCGAGAGAGAGATGCTTAACGCGGCTATGGAGAATTGGGTTGGAGGCCAAGAAAGTTGCGGAGATGCTGTCACAGTAGATTGTTGGCGGCTGGGTTAGTCGAAACCCTAACTCTGCGAGAAGAGTTTGAAGCCAGATGCTCTCCGCGGCTCCAGAAGCAAGGGACTTATATTCCGCCTCCGTTGAAGACCGAGAGACGGTGGCTTGCTTCTTCGACGACCAAGAGACGAGATGCTGGCCAAGAAAGACCAGATTACCAGAGGTAGATCGCCGATCAGAGAGATCGCCGCCCCAGTCAGCATCTGTCCAGATGTGAAGGTGGCGCGAGTTTGCGGTGGCAAAATGAAGCTCCAAATCTCTGGTATGACTTAAATATCATAAGATACGCTTTACTGCAGTCCAGTGAATATCCTTGGTATTATGCATGAACTAGCATACCTTGTTCACCGAATAGCTAATATCTGGTCTTGTGAAGTTTAGATACTACAGTCCTCCAACGATACTTCGATAGAGAGTAGGATCTGAGAAAGGGGGAGAATCTAGGGTTTCCAAATTCGTCAAATTAGACATAGGCGTAGAGACAGGTTTAGCTTGTAGCATGTTGGCCCTCTGTAGCAGATCGGTAATATACTGAGTTTGACTGAGATGCAGGCCAGTACTAGTTCTCCTTGCTGAGATACCCAGAAAGAAATTTAGGTTCCCTGTATCTGTAATAGGAAACCGTTGTTGGAAAGTGGTGATGAACTGTTTTAGAACAGTAGTAGATGACCCAGTAAGAATAATGTCATCGACATAGATTAAGAGATAGACATGATGTGGGCCATGAGAGAAGTAGACTAAAGAGTTGTCTGACTTTGACATAGTAAAACCCAGTTCAAGCAGAAAACCACTTAGCTTAGCATACCAAGCCCTTGGAGATTGCTTAAGCCCATATAGAGACCTCTTAAGCTTACACACATGATTAGGAAAAGAGGAGTTAATGAAACCAGGAGGTTGCTTAGTGTAGACTTCCTCCTCTAAGTCCCCGTGTAAGAAAGCATTTTGAACATCAATCTGTTGTATTGGCCAATTTAGGGTAACAACAACAGATAGAACCAATCTAATTGTAGCCTGTTTGACAACTGGACTAAATGTTTCATGATAATCCAAACCGGGGGCCTGAGAAAACCCCTGAGCTACTAACCGAGCTTTTCTTCTTGCAATTTTTCCTTGGGCTGTTTTCTTGGTTCTGAAAATCCACCTGACTCCAATCAGATTCATTGTTGACTGGTAGGGGACTAAGTCCCATGTGTGGTTTCTGTCAAGGGCAGCTAGCTCTTGTTTCATTGCATCTATCCATTCTAAGTGTTGCAGGGCCTGTTTGAGTGTGGGAGACTCAGGTATAGGTGAAGTGAGAGTGTGATTGATGGCGTAATTAATGGTCCCATCAGTCCTTATCAAAGGTCTAGAAGAATTAGTTCTGGACCTAGTTAACATGGGGTGCGGTGGTGCTTGGGTAGGCTGAGCAGTAGGTTGTAAGGAAGGGCAAGGAGAATTTGTAGGAGAGGAAGTGGCTTCAGGGTTTTGGGTAGGGCTTTCTGTAGAACAAGTAGGAGAAGTTGGGAGATCTGTGGCTGTGGTGCTTGAGGAAGGTAGTGTAGGATCTGGATTGTGAGTGGTGATTGGAGTGGACTGTAGGTTAGGGATAAGAAGAGAGTATGTTCTCAGAGAGGGATGAGTGGTAGAAAAGGTGGAGGTATAGGCAAAAGGGAACTCACTTTCATGAAACACCACATCACGAGAGATGTACATGCGTTTAGTCATGAGATCAAGGCAGTAATATCCTTGATAATTAGGAGGATACCCTAAAAAGATGCATTTCACAGATCTTGGAGCTAGCTTATGAGAGTTAAAAGGTCTGATATTAGGATAGCAAGTGCAACCAAATACCTTCAAGAAAGTATAATCAGGATCTTGTTTGTGCAACACCTGAAAAGGTGACTGGTTGTGTAAAACAGCAGATGGAGTCCTGTTCTGTAAATAGACCGCTGTTTGAAAAGCATAGCTCCAGTAGGCAATGGGCATTGAGGCTTGGGCTAACAGAGTGATACCTGAATCAACCACCCTTCGATTTCTGCTTTCAACTAAACTGTTTTGTTGGTGGGAATGGGGGTAGGACATTCTGTGTAGAATTCCTTTGCTATTAAGAAAAGATCTTAAAGCCAGAAACTCACCACCACCATCTGTTTGGATAGCCCTAATTTTTGTTGCAAAATAGTTCTCAATAAGTGCACAGAAGCACTCAAAAACCTACTTAACATCAGATTTGCATTTCAAAGGAAAAACCCACATAAACCGAGAATGATCATCAACAATGAGCAGAAAAAACTTGTAGCCATCAACAGAAACAGTGTGGGCAGGTCCCCATAAATCCATAACTAATAAGTCAAAGGGGTTTAACGTTGAGTGACAAGAGGTGGGATGGGGAAGAGCATGGTTTTTGCCTAAACAACAGGCAGAGCAAAATTGTAAAGGTTTGTTGCTAGAAACAGGCAAGTTAAACCTATTTACAGTAAACTTAGTAGTTGAAGTAGAGGGGTGTCCCAATCTCCAATGCCAAGTTGTTGGAGATGCCTTCACACTTAGATTCAGTTGAGGTTGTGTGGGAGGGTGAGGAAGACTGTAGAGCCCATGCTTAGCTGGTCCTTGAAGGAGGGTAAGATTGGTTTTGCAGTCCTTCAATAAGAAATGGGTTGGGTGAAACTCAAAATAAACATCATTGTCTAAACAAAATCTGTTGACTGACAGTAGATGTGTAGTTAAAGCAGGGCTATGAAACATATCTGATAACAGAAATTGTTTGGTAGATGTGGAAATAGATCCTGTACCTTGCTGAGTTATAGGTAAAATAGACCCATCTCCAAGAAAAATAGACTCAGACCCAGTGTAGTCTGATGACCCCTGATTAATTCTTGAGCTGTCACCAGTGAAATGATGTGAGGCTGCACTGTCAAGAAGCCAGTCTGTAGTAGAGGCATTAGGGTAAGTCACTGTGTTATTAGCTGTGAAGGATGGGGGAGGAGGTGCCTGGTAAGAGTAATTGTAACGATGATAACAGTCTCTAGCCTCATGTCGTTTTTTGTAACAAATTTGACATGAGGGCCTGTTATCTGTCTGCCCTGTGAAATAGCTGTTGTTGGTAGAAGCACCACGACCTCCTCCTCTGGAGTTGTTTCTTCCACGACCTCTGGATTTGCCAGAGTAATTACCCCTACCTCTGTAAGACTGATTTGTGGTTTTGTTATCAGTAGTAGTAGTGGAATTAAGGGAGACAACTGGAGTAACCTACTGTTGCTGTTGTTTAAGAGTAGCTTCAAACTGCAGCAAGCAGCTTAAAAGCTCAAAAGGGGATAGTTGATTCCGTGAAGCCAAAAGGATGGTAGTAATAGGACTGAAATCTGCAGGAAGGCCTTTCATAAGGAAGGTCTGAAACTCATGATCTGCAACCTCATGACCTGCTCCAGCAAGAGAGTGAACAATCGCTTGGGCCCGATTAAAGTAGGTGGTAATGGTTTCATCACCTCCTTTACTTATACTTGTAAGTTGTAGATACAGGTTGCCCAGATTAGCAGATGTCTGAGCCTGATAGGTAGCATGTAGTCTATCCCAAAGTTTCTTAGCAGTAGTGCAACCAACAGCAGAAATAATAATAGACTCCGACAAAGACATATGTATAATAGAGAGAATGAGCTGATCTTGATTTATCCATCTTTGATATTCAGGATTTAATCCGGTTTCTATGATTTGTGCAGGGCAAGGATGAGAGTTATCCAGAAACTTGAAGAGGTCATTACCTTTGAGAAAAGGGGTAATGGTTGTTTGCCACAAGCTAAAGTTTGTTGGGGTGAGCTTGATTAGATTCCCAGCAGCTGAGAGAACCGAGTGGGGAAGAGAGGAAGATGAAGTCGACCCCAGGAACCCAGATGATCCACCGGCAGCATTGCCAGTGTTGTGTGTTTGAGGAGTTTCTCCACCAGTTTGGTCCGACGGCACACGCCCAGAGGGAGGAGTAGCCGCCATAGAAAAAAAGAGGGTTACTGTGCTCTGATACCATAGTAAATAGGGTAAATAGAATGAATCACCCGTGTCTTGTATTCAGTGCATTGTTGTCCTTATATAGTGAGGACATTACAAGTGTATGGGCTGTACAACTGTTATGGGCCTAACATCTTTATCGTATAACATTTGTTTACTACTGGACTATATTATTTGTTTGTAAACTGTGTTGGGCCTATATCACTAGTACAACAATGATGAATACTTCATATGCTTCAATATTATCTATTCAATAGTTAATAAAAGCATGACCGAGTCCGATTTTGCTTGACTTGGTTAGCCTCGTTTGGATCTGTTTCAAGACGGGATTAATATGCAAGTTGTAAGCCTTTTATTTCTATAGCGGAATCTATTCTTATCAAATGTTGCAAGCTTATGAAGTTAAATGAAGGTTGTTAGCGTCATTTGATACAATTTTTTATATTGTTACCATCATTCATAACAAACAAAAAGTTTGAAGATCCTTTTAACGCATATGAGAAGAAACAACAGAGTTTGAGATCATGCTGTATAAGGGTCCAAAAATAGCAGAACCATAATGCATTAAAAGAGTCATGAAGCAGTAGCTGAAACAGGTGAGAAATGCATAAAATTCAAAAGATGAAACATTGTTAAATAGCAGCAGTGTAACATAAGAAATAAAGGGCATACTTTGTACTATATCTATCGGCTCACATCAGCCATAAAAAGGCTTGAAATAGCCAAACAAATTAATCCCTTGACAAGCCAAAATACGGCTGAAAAACAGATGATGATAATAAAGCAAATAATCAGCCAAAAAAACTACTGTAATGAGTGCAATGAACAACAACAAAAGTTAGCCAGAAGATGCATAGTTACTCAAAGAATAATCAGAAGTATCACAGGGCTTAAAACTGAGCCAAATCGTTGGTCAATAGCTGACCATATAGATGTAAAAGAATACAGTCCAAATCAGACTCCATGACCAAAAAATCACCAGACTATATCTCAGATTATTTCTTCAGATTCATGACAACAAGTGGGCAAGTATAGTCACGGGAATCAAAGTCAAGTGCATAGAGAAAACTCGTAAGCAAGAGCGTAAACTCATAATTTAGTTTTTGAATTGATTTTCCTTACTATTGCATGGAAATTTGAATTAGGTCTAGGTGTACCTTGCTTAGCTGAGAAGAGAAAACAAAGAAAAATAGAAAATAAGAGGTTGAGTGGTTCTCGGTCACAGGTCTGACGATTCCACTAGTAGAAAAACAGCCTATTTCTGTGGTTGTTTAGGGTCTATTTCGGCGGTTCTGAACCGCAGAAATGGAGGCCGCCGAAATAGGTGTGCGATCCTATATCGGCGGTTGTTATCTAGGAACCGCCGAAATAGGCATGTTTTTAGAACAAAATACACACCTATTTCGGCGGTTCCTAGCTAACAACCGCTGAAATAGGTGTAATTAAAAAAAATGTTACTCTGTTGTCTCGTCTTCAACCTCGCCAGTTAGGGTTGCAAAATTACAGAGGCGCAAAAACCGCCGTTTCACCAGTTAGGGTTGCAAAATAACAGAGGCGTAGAGAATAGAGACACGCGAGCATGTTCCTTGTTCTCTAGTTGCATAATTACCGTGAGTGAAGAGATTGTAGGCGCAGCAGAGCATGTTCCTTGTTCGCCGATTAGGGTCGCAGAATTACCTTGAGGCACAGAGCATGTTTACTTGTTCGTCAGTTCATTGTTGAGGAGAAGAGGCGCGCAAAATATGTTCCTTGTTCTCCAGTACAAATTACCTACAGTGAAGAGAATAAAAACGCATAAAGCATGTATGCATTCCTTGTTCACCAGAGAGAATAAGATAAGTTCGAGTATATTACCGTTTCGGGATGAACAACAGTCCCGTCATCAAACTGTTGAGCGAGATGCAGCACAAGAAGAGAATGAAGGGGAGGTGGAGGAGCAGAACAAGAAGAGAATGAAGGGGGGGAGGCGGAGGAGCAGACGCAAGAAGAGAATGGAAGGGGAGTGGAGGCGCAGACATGAAGAGAATGCAAAGAGAGAGAAGAAACGTAAAAAAAAAGGCGGAGATAGGCACGATTTTTAAAAAATTTCTTCTATTTCGGCGGTTCTTAGCTAGGAACCGCCGAAATAGACTAAAAAAAACCGGGAATGTGAAAAATTGAACCGGGACGACCCTATTTTGGCGGTTTCTAGCTAGGAACCGCCGAAATAGGTGTTTTTTACACACACAATAACCGATGACCCTATTTCGGCGGTTCCTATTTACACACACAATAATCGATGACCCTATTTCGACGGTTCCTAGCTAGAAACCTCCAAAATAGGTGTCTTCTTTTACACAGAGAATTTTTTGGGAACTTATTTCGGCGGTTATGAGTACAACCACCAAAATAGGGGCGCCGAAATAGGCTTTTTTTTATATACTAGTGTTCCCATGTAGGGGTTGTTCTTCCTCGATCTGCTTCTCCCCACTCTTTGCCAACTGGAACAAGTGAGCTCCAGTGGGGACAACGATGGCGACGAGGAGTAACAACAAACGGTAGAAGTTGACGGCAGTCGAGGGATGAAGCTCAAGCCAAAATGGCGTTCAATAATGAAGGAAGTTCAAACAAAAGAGAAGCGTGAAAAGGAAACATGGAACTGGGCGGGAGTCGACTTAGTCAGATTTATGAACGTGATTAGAGATTACGACCGTTGATCATTAGTGAAGACTAATTTCATTTTCGGATGAGGCTCACGCGACTAATTAATTAAAATGCTCATTATGTTAATGTAATCAGAAGTAACTCAGGGCATAAAGCCGAGCCAAATCGTTGGTCAATAGTTGACCATATAGTAGCAGCAATAATCTGGGTAAAACAATACAGTCCAAATAGGACTCCATGACCACAAACTCTCCAGACCATATTTCAAATTAATTCTTCAGAGTCAAGATCAACAAGTGAGCAAGTAAAGTCAAGGGAATCAAAGTCAAGAGCATAGAGAAGAATTCAAAAAAAAAAGAGAAGAATCAGAAGCAAGAGCGTAAACTCATAATTCAGTTTTTGAACTGATTATCCTGACCATTGTCTAGAAATTTAAACTAGGTAGGTATAGGCAGTGTACCTTGCTTAGCTGAGAAGAGAAAATGAAGAAAAATGGAAAGGAAAAGGTTGGGTGGTTGTTCTGGGTCACTTGTCTGAAGCTTCACGCACTTGGTTTCTTCTTCCTCGCACAGCTTCTCCTCGCTCTGTTTGAGCTCCACTTTGCGAACTAGAACGGGCAAGCTCGAGGTGGGGACAACATTGGCAACGAAGAACGAAGGTAAACGGCAGAAGTTGACGGCTTAAAACTGAGCCAAATCGTTGGTCAATAGCTGACCATATAGATGTAAAAGAATACAGTCCAAATCAGACTCCATGACCAAAAAATCACCAGACTATATCTCAGATTATTTCTTCAGATTCATGACAACAAGTGGGCAAGTATAGTCACGGGAATCAAAGTCAAGTGCATAGAGAAAACTCGTAAGCAAGAGCGTAAACTCATAATTTAGTTTTTGAATTGATTTTCCTTACTATTGCATGGAAATTTGAATTAGGTCTAGGTGTACCTTGCTTAGCTGAGAAGAGAAAACGAAGAAAAATAGAAAATAAGAGGTTGAGTGGTTCTCGGTCACAGGTCTGACGATTCCACTAGTAGAAAAACAGCCTATTTCTGTGGTTGTTTAGGGTCTATTTCGGCGGTTCTGAACCGCAGAAATGGAGGCCGCCGAAATAGGTGTGCGATCCTATATCGGCGGTTGTTAGCTAGGAACCGCCGAAATAGGCATGTTTTTAGAACAAAAATACACACCTATTTCGGCGGTTCCTAGCTAACAACCGCTGAAATAGGTGTAATTAAAAAAAATGTTACTGTTGTCTCGTCTTCAACCTCGCCAGTTAGGGTTGCAAAATTACAGAGGCGCAAAAACCGCCGTTTCACCAGTTAGGGTTGCAAAATAACAGAGGCGTAGAGAATAGAGACACGCGAGCATGTTCCTTGTTCTCTAGTTGCATAATTACCGTGAGTGAAGAGATTGTAGGCGCAGCAGAGCATGTTCCTTGTTCGCCGATTAGGGTCGCAGAATTACCTTGAGGCACAGAGCATGTTTACTTGTTCGTCAGTTCATTGTTGAGGAGAAGAGAGGCGCGCAAAATATGTTCCTTGTTCTCCAGTTACAAAATTACCTACAGTGAAGAGAATAAAAACGCATAAAGCATGTATGCATTCCTTGTTCACCAGAGAGAATAAGATAAGTTCGAGTATATTACCGTTTCGGGATGAACAACAGCCCCGTCATCAAACTGTTGAGCGAGATGCAGCACAAGAAGAGAATGAAGGGAGGTGGAGGAGCAGAACAAGAAGAGAATGAAGGGGGGGAGGCGGAGGAGCAGACGCAAGAAGAGAATGGAAGGGGAGTGGAGGCGCAGACATGAAGAGAATGCAAAGAGAGAGAAGAAACGTAAAAAAAAAGGCGGAGATAGGCACGATTTTTAAAAAATTTCTTCTATTTCAGCGGTTCTTAGCTAGGAACCGCGAAATAGACTAAAAAAAAAACAAAAAGGGAATGGAAAATTGAACCGGGCGACCCTTTTTGGCGGTTTCTAGCTAGGAACCGCCGAAATAGGTGTTTTTTTACACACACAATAACCGAGGACCCTATTTCGGCGGTTTCTATTTACACACACTAATCGATGACCCTATTTCGACGGTTCCTAGCTAGAAACCTCCGAAATAAGTGTCTTCTTTTACACAGAGAATTTTTGGGAACTTATTTCGGCGTTATGAGTACAACCACCAAAATAGGGGCCGCCGAAATAAGGCTTTTTTTTATATACTAGTGTTCCCATGTAGGGGTTGTTCTTCCTCGATCTGCTTCTCCCCACTCTTTGCCAACTGGAACAGTGAGCTCCAGTGGGGACAACGATGGCGACGAGGAGTACAACAAACGGTAGAAGTTGACGGCAGTCGAGGGATGAAGCTCAAGCCAAAATGGCGTTCAATAATGAAGGAAGTTCAAACAAAAGAGAAGCGTGAAAGGAAACTGGAACTGGGCGGGAGTCGACTTAGTCAGATTTATGAACGTGATTAGAGATTACGACCGTTGATCATTAGTGAAGACTAATTTCATTTTCGGATGAGGCTCACGCGACTAATTAATTAAAATGCTCATTATGTTAATGTAATCAGAAGTAACTCAGGGCATAAAGCCGAGCCAATCGTTGGTCATAGTTGACCATATAGTAGCAGCAATAATCTGGGTAAAACAATACAGTCCAAATAGGACTCCATGACCACAAACTCTCCAGACCATATTTCAAATTAATTCTTCAGAGTCAAGATCAACAAGTGAGCAAGTAAAGTCAAGGGAATCAAAGTCAAGAGCATAGAGAAGAATTCAAAAAAAAAAGAGAAGAATCAGAAGCAAGAGCGTAAACTCATAATTCAGTTTTTGAACTGATTATCCTGACCATTGTCTAGAAATTTAAACTAGGTAGGTATAGGCAGTGTACCTTGCTTAGCTGAGAAGAGAAAATGAAGAAAAATGGAAAGGAAAAGGTTGGGTGGTTGTTCTGGGTCACTTGTCTGAAGCTTCACGCACTTGGTTTCTTCTTCCTCGCACAGCTTCTCCTCGCTCTGTTTGAGCTCCACTTTGCGAACTAGAACGGGCAAGCTCGAGGTGAGGACAACATTGGCAACGAAGAACGAAGGTAAACGGCAGAAGTTGACGGCGGTCGAGGGATGAAGTTCAGGCGAAAATGGCATTCAAGAGAGAGGGGAGTTCGAACGGGAGAGATGAGTTAGAGCGAAAGAGAAATGTAGAATGAAGAAGTTTTTTTGTTGAAAAGACGAGAAATGCATATTAAAAAGGAAACTGGGAATTGGGGTAGTAATTGAATTTGTCGCATTTAACCGATAAGAAATTATGACCGTTAATTAATCATTCACTAATGTAATTATATATAAAATATTTCTTTTGTCTATACATGGTGTTATGAAATTAGGTAAGCAGTTACACATGATATTTAACGTTTTTATTATTATAATTCTGAAATTAATAAGTTATACATAAACAAATACTTTAAAGTTTTAAAATATTTAATTATAGAACTTTAAAAAGAAGTATGCAATAGAAACTTTTTTTTTATTGAGTAATAATTGTTTTCCAAGAGTGTTTCAACTTTATAAACGTTGTATTTTCGCTTCAATATAAAATTAAATGTTAGTATCGATAAATGGTTTATGCTTATGGCACGAAATAAGGTGGTGTTAGTAGTATATCTATGTGTGCCCATATTTGATCGATAAATAATAAGAGAGGAGTAAAAAATTACAAACCTTACAGGTAAAAATAGAAAGGAAAATTGAAGTAACTGTATTTTTATTTTATCTTTATATATACTCAAAATTTTAGATGGTTAAGATTTTAAATATGTATGTGAATAATGTAAAAATCACATTGTTGTTAATTATAATTTCTTGCTTTAAACAAGATTTAGCGTAGACATGTTTTAGCAAACTTAACATTTTTGTAGTTTTCACATTTGCTATCGCACATTTCAAAAGAGTGTATCTTATTTAATTGTAAAGTGCATCTTTTCAACTACAAAATGTATCTTATTCAACTCTAGAATCTTTCGATTGCAAAACAAACAGGAATTTTTGTACTGCTAAATAAATAAGAATATTATCATTGCTTAGTAAATTTGTATCAAACCCATCATGGTGGTGTGTTTTATCTAGGTCTAAATTGTATCATACTCAAACATAGAAGTACCATTTCTAAAGTTGAATTGAAATATTTATAAAATGATGTAGATAAAATTAATAGAGAATATGTATCATGTATTAACTTTCTTCGTGATTTTAGTTGTCCTAGAGTTGACCCCTTTACCCAAGCTTTAAGTTTTACAATTATCGTTTGTTGACATCATTAAACCTGCTTCGATAGTGTAAGCCTTCTTGGATGAAGTTGGTCACCTTCCGCAAAGCTAGTCATCCTAGGGTTGACCAGTACCTCAACATTCAACACTTTCAGTGTGATTTTGTCAAGTGGTGGTTGATTACATGATCACATTTTAAGATTTTGGGTATAAATTTAAAATTTTTACTTATACTTAAACCTTGTTTTCTTCGCAGTTAGTTTTTTTCGATAATGTAAGCCACCTTTGACAATTTAGTCATTGTAAAGTTCACCACTACTAATGTAAGGCGCCTTCAGCAATGTTAGTCATTCTAGTGTTGACCACTACTAGTGTTAGCTACCTTCGGTAGTGTTAGTCACCATAGGGTTGACCACCACTAGTGTTATCTACCTTCCAGTACCCTAACCTTTAGCTTTTAGAAGGGTTCGGGCTTTAATTATTCTGTAGTGAGGTTCATGAAATATTAGGTACATCTCGAACGGGTAACTATGTTCGTTTTAGTTGTGTAGTCATTCACATGAAATAAATCCAATATCAAAGTAAACAGAGAACAAAAATATTAATAATTTAAATATAATCCGATCGATACAACTGAAGTACGAAATGAGAAGGAGGAGACTTTGGATGGGCTACAGGCACTCAAATAGTAGCTAGACTTGATAAAGAATGAACAAAATTGCTTATCGTTTGCTTCACAAATAAATAACAACATTAGAATTTGCAACAAACTTCAAGTCAATAAATCACGATAAAAATTCAACAGCATCTCCCATGGTTTTTCAACATTCCCAAATAAAATTATCAATCCAAATGCAACAATGTACTTATCAACATCCACTGTATTCAAATCGAAACCCACAAAAAAGAAGAAAAGAAAGAATCATCTTTACTAACCAAGAACACCTCGAAGCATTACCAATAAATTCATAGCCCAATAAATTAACCTAATCACCACGGTTCTAAGCCTAAAAAATTTGTTGTTTCTAATCACATAAGGGCTAACAAAATTGAATGTGCAAGAGCTAGACAAATTAAGCTGGAGTACCCATTGTAATCTAAATTTTCACAAATAAAATCAAACTCGCTACCCTTATCACACACTCAAATTCAATCAAGCAGTGTAAATATCAAAAATAGTGCTTGAAAATTTGAAATCGCACTCACGCTACAACCGGTGGTGTTTGTTTTCAACCAACATGAAGGGTTAAAGGGGAGAATGTTGGTGATTATGGAGGGATGGTGCGAGCTCAGGGCGGTGTCGCTGGTGGAGGGATGATGCGAGATGTCACAGAAACAGTGTGACAGAAGAGGCTAGGCGGTGTCACTGGATTGCTGTGAATCGTGATGGCGTGATCAGTGGGGCACAAAAGATGGTGGCGACTAGCATGAACGAGGTGGCGCAAGGTTGAAGGCGAGTGGTTGGTGGCGAAGGTTGTGGTGGTTGTTTTTAGTGACGACCAGCAAGAACGATGGTGGTGAAGGTTTTCGTTCGAGAGGTTGAAGACGAGACATTGAGAGAGCAATCATGCGGGAGAGAGGAAGTGTTTAAGAGTTGTGTGAAATCGTAAAAAAATTTGGGATGTTATAGGACTTTTAATTACCACAATGAAGAATGACTCATGAGCCTCGGCCATTAGGCCATGTGTTTCATCCTTGTCCATATTGATTAACTATATATAATATAAAGTGTTTACTATAATATAATATTTATTTGTAACCAAAATGTATATTGATTAATTATTAAATATTGTATAACATAGAATAAAGTTTTTTAACATCCATTGTTAAAAACATTTAACTTTCATTAATTTATTTTATGACACTGGTGGGAACGGAAGCAAAAAACGCGGTCCAAAACGCTCAAAAACGACGGTTCTGAACCGTCTTTTAAACGACCGTCGTTTTTTCATCACCTGTCTTAAACGACGGTTCCAAAACCGTCTTTTAAAATGACATTAACGACGGTCTTGTCGAACCGTCTTTAAAAGCTCCTGAACGTAAAAAGTTTAATCTAGTCTCTATTTGCCTAGATTAATTTTAATCTATGGTGGTGGTCTGGATTCAAACCCGCGACCCATGGTAATTCCCACGCACGCGTCCCTAACCACTAGCCTACTACATCAAATTCGTTTATTTTATGAACAAAACACATATATGTAAATAAGACTAATTCGTTTATTTTAATTTACTAAAATGATAAATACTAATTATAAAATTATATAATACTAAGTTACAGTGGTAATTATGAAATTATATTAATAATAAATTTTTTTAATAATAATACAATGCTAATTATAAAAGACTAATTAATTTACTAAGATTTTATAACATATGTTTAGCGTTTTAAAAGACGGTTTCAAGTAAACCGTCTTTTAAGAGTGCTTCGCCAGCACTTTAAAAGACGGTTTACTAGAAACCGTCTTTTAAGGTCTCTTCGCCCGCGGATGAGTAGCACTTTAAATGACGGTTTCAGGTAAACCGTCTTTTAAGAGCACTTTAAATGACGGTTCAGTTAAAACCGTCTTTTAAGGTCTCTTAGCGCGCGAATAAGCAGCACTTTAAATGACGGTTCCAGGTAAACCGTCTTTTAAGAGTGCACTTTAAATGACGGTTCATCCAAAACCGTCTTTTAAGGTTTCTTCGCGCGCGCCTACAGGTAATTTAAGGCGGTTTTGGTTAAAACCGCCTTTTATAGGCCGTATTTTTTGATATTTTTTCTACTAGTGTGAGTCTTTCAAATTATATTAGTGAAAACATTTATTTTCGAAAAATTTATTAATCAACTTTTTTATTTATTTTATAAATATGTTTTTATATCTTTTCTAATATACACAGTGGCGGAGCTTAGTGTATAGTTGGGTGGGCTTGGCCCCCCCCAAATTTTACAAAATTTAACAACAAAATACATATAACAAATATAATTAACAAAGTGGCCCCTCTAATATTTTGATGTGGCCCCCCTAAATTTTAAGGGCTGGCTCCGCCCCTGAATATACATATGCAATACTTTCATGTAAAATTTTTAATTGGGCATATATAACACACAAACATTAGCATAATTTAAACTATTCAATTAAGGCTCACTTTTTATTATATATAAACGCAAAGCATGTAAAATGGCATTGTTTCACTGTGCACGACGGACAATAAATTATGGTTCCTGCTGAACCATAATAAAAAATCTCCTGCCATTTACAAAACGACGTCGTTTTATCTCTGGGCGCGGGTGTTTGGCCTGTACGGGTTTACGGACTTCAAATTTTGGTTCCTCTTTAAACCGTAATTATAAGTCATGCATGTAATAACCCGGTTTATTTCTTACAAGTCAGCTTCCGTTTACGCCTTATGTTATATTGTTCATGTCATTTAGGACGTCTGAGACATTTATGAAGAAGCGAGGGATAAGAGGGTCATCTTCCCTCTTGCTATTTTGGTAAGTTCTAATTAATTAATAGAGGAGGAGTTCTTTTATTTTCTCCGTACAGTTTTCAAAAATGTTGTTCCTCTCCCTGACAGTTTGAGTGAGCGGTTGTCTTCTCCCTCTCTTGTGTGCTTCTGGATTGCTGGTGCAAATTGCCGCGTTCTGTTCGTCTTCTCCTTTGCTGCTGCGTGGATAATCTACTATGGTATTTCAGGTTTATATTGTGGTTGATTCGGGGGCTGTTCGTTGTTGATTTGTGGAGTATTGTTTTCTCATTTTGGGTCGAACGTATTGTGAATCCAGTGTTGTTTGGCTCCTCTTCTGCCTGCGTTGTGCTTAGTTGGCTATTGGCTTCGTCTGGATCATTGTTGCTTTTCGAATTCAGGTAAGTGGGATGGAATCAAGGCTGTTTACTCACCCATGGGGGGTTTGAGTTCAATTGTGTTATTTATGGGATTTAATGCGTTGTGCTGAGTGTTTTCCCTGGATTTGAGACTGGTTGTTGATGGATAAAACCCCATGGCTCACCTCTGATGTGTTGGTGTGTGTTGTGTAATGTTTCTGTCAAAATCTGGTGTTGAATTCGACTGTTTTCTGCCTCTATTCATCGCTTCCGAACATCTGTCTGAACCTGTAAGTTCGGACAGAGCCTGAGCGCGATAAACTTTTACTGTTTTCAAACGTGTCCGAACATCCGTCCGAACATGTAAGTTCGGACGGAGTGTGAGGATGAGTCTGGCATGCAAAGTCTTGACATGTGTCCGAACTTGCATGTCCAGACACAAGTTCGGACACAAGGTTTTCTTGACTTACAAACTCTCGACATGCGTCCGAACTTTGATGTTCGGACGTATGTTTGGACAAGATGATTTATGTGTTTTCTGACTCTCGGCAAGTGTCCGAACTTGCAAGGTCGGATGCAAGTTCGGACACTTTGAACTTCTAAACTTTTGAACTCTCGGCCTATGTCAGAACATGCATGTTCGGACGTATGTTCGGACAATCCTCTGATTTTGCACAAACTCGTCGTTTAAGCTCTGTTTTGAATTCCGTTTGAGGGGTTGTATTCCCCTATTTGAGTACAAGCTTTCCATGCTATTTATATGCACTATTATGTGTTTATGATTTGTATTTATGAACCTATGTTTTGGGACCTAGTTACTATGCTTCTGAGCCTTGGATGATCAGGTTGGGCTGTCCCGTAGCATGTTGCGTAGGAATTCCTTCTGTATAAATTCCTTAGGGTCTCCCTTAGGACGTTTAGTGACCGATGGGTCCGTTAGCTGTCTCTACGGCTTCTGATGTGGGATCTTCGAATCCATAGGACATTAGTGTGTGTCCTTCTGATGTGTTAGCGAGTTTCTAGTGTCCCACCTTGTGATTCTGTTTCTGAAAGTTCGACTGTTGTTTTGATGTGATACTCTACTCTGATTTGGAATCCGTTCTGCTTCTGTTTTGTCGATTTGCAAAGTAACATATGCTTCCCTCTGATTTATGTAACTTATGACTTCTGTTTTGAGTAGGCTTCCTTGAGGAAGTCTTCTGCTTACTAGGCTAGTTGAGCTTACCCCTTTATTATATTATGCAGATTGAGCACATGGAGAACTTCTTCTTCTTTCTCATGGCGTTCTATTTCATATTATGACTACATTCAAACTTTGTATTTGTCTTTTGCGCGTTAGACGCTTATGATGTTATGTAGCATACGGGCCCTTTCTTTGTATTACTTTCGCTTTGGCATTTCGGATATGGTAAACTCTTTTCTTATTAATGCGAGTACTTTGATTTGGGATTGAGATCGTATGCGTTAAGGTCTTGTGTTGTTAGGTAATAGACACGTGACGTGTAACGTCCCTAGCTCCCAGGCCGGTTTTGGGTCGTTACAATGCCCCATCTTTTAATTATGGTTTTATGTATAACCATAATTAAAATTCTGGTAATCATTCACGCCTACACCTCCAGTCTAATAATAAATTACAGTTAATTAACAAACCGTACAATTACATTTTGTTAAATAACCATAATTTATCAGATGTAATTTAATGTCTTTTTTCCACCAATGAATAAAATAATGTGCCTATGACATCACAAATTTGCAACATAAGAGTAACAAAATGTTGCAATAATTTAAAAGAGGTGAAGCATCCCTCGTGTGTTCAAATTTGTGACATCAGACTTGTTATTTCCCAGATTGAAAAAAAGCTATATATTCACTTTTATTACCTTATTGTATTTTTTTATCTATTTTCTAAAACCAATCAGCTTTATTTGTCAATTGTTGTAGGTGAAATACCCCAAACCTTAATTAAATTAATTAATCATGAATTAATCAAATGAAAGAGTTACTCAATGGTTAATAATTGATTAACAATGCAAAAATATGATTAAAGATCATTTAGGGAAA
This sequence comes from Limonium bicolor, assembly GCA_023374045.1. Taxonomy (NCBI): domain Eukaryota; kingdom Viridiplantae; phylum Streptophyta; class Magnoliopsida; order Caryophyllales; family Plumbaginaceae; genus Limonium; species Limonium bicolor. The sequence goes on along the minus strand of CM041779.1, from coordinate 136,285,876 downwards.
ACATATGCTTTAAGAATCTTAAGGGATTGTGTTACCTCAATTAGAGTCCAAAGTGGATTCCTAAACCTCATATCTAAGGTAAAAACAAGATAAATTAATTACCAAATAAAACCAAGTCATAAAATGTGTTATAACACAAAAAGGAGCCTTAAGACTCTTTAAAACACATTTTTATGAAATTTTTTAGAAATTGGCTTTAGGAGGTTATTAAGCCTTGTGTACATCATAGGGAACTAATTAACTTTAATGTACCACATTAGAGAGCTAAATTAAGAAAAAAACACAAAAAAAAAATCAGAAATGTGCACCAAAATGTGAATAGTGCCAAACATGGCCTTATTCTCATTTGGCTTTGTCAATGGTCAAAGGTCAAACTCATCTAGATATATATATATATATATATATATCTAGAAGAGGGCCGAAATTATGTGGTGGCATAATTAATTTAGACTACACACTTCAGGAATCGATCCTGCGATGTGTGGACTGGATAGATATTACCTTAACCATTGGGTCATGATAGTTATTCACAACATATATACATACTACATGTACATATTGAATGTTTGATACTTTAAATATAAATGAAAATTTTTGCCGAGATATGATCGAACATTGGATATGTAAAAATTAATAAAATAGATGTAGGTCTGTGAAATACCCCTAACCTTTAAATAATTGAATAATGGTAAATAAATATTATTTGGGGGATTATTAAACCCTGAGAAAAGTATATAAACACTTGGGCGTTAAAACGCACCTAAACTCCTTAAGGTCAAAAACGAGCATTAAAGCCCGACCTTAAGCTAACCAAGTTATATAAGCTATAAAACTCATATGAAGTTAATCAAGGATCATTTTGTGACCTTTAAAACACAAGTCCTCAGTTAGAACTGAGTTAAAATACAATATGCCCGGGAGTTCCCTTAAGGGCCCCTTAAGGACCGAAGGTCCCGGAAATACCTTATAAAATAAAATAAAGCATTACACTTCATTCCAAAAGCACAACAACACTTTACTAAACATATATGATGAAGTAATCATGATAAATTCCCAGTTAAATATAAAGTGCTCGGAAGTTCCCGATGGGGGCCCCATAAAGGCCCGGGAATGCCCCGGAGGAGTGCCGAGGTGGCACGAACTCCTATATAATTAATTCTTAGAGTTCCTAACACCAATATTCAACATTCTAAAGAGAGTACTCGAGCTACTTTTTCAAAAATAAGCAAAGTGCTCGGGGGAATTTCTTAACGCTTCTTTTTGCCCCGGGAGTGTCCCGGTAGCCCGAAAATTGAGTTACGAGTTTATATAACCCCATATAACTCAATGTAACACCTTAACATATTATTATTGACTATAAAAAATGTCAATAAACACTTGGAACTCATAGCGACTAATTATTTTCCAGAAAATCCTTAAAGCACAAAAACGCACCTTCGGGTGTCACAAAAATGCGTTTTACCCAATTGCCTTGAAGTTTTTCAGGAGCCACGAGTTGATAATCTTAAAAGGGGATAAATTGATCATCTAAATCAATTAATTCCAGTGCTAAAATCATAGCACAACCAGGGCCGATTTTTGAGTCAAAAAGGTACCTAAAATCAGCATTTTTACCTTCAAACTTTCATCTTTTACCATAGTATAAATGTACCAAATAAATGCTGGAACCTATTACACATATTAGTATGATCTTAGTACAATATAGTGTAACAAAAATAAAATTAAAAATCAATCCCATTTGACCTCTATAGTAGGCTCCATTTAGGGTGATTTGGACTTAATTTTTAGCAAAAATAATGCCTTATGGAATGGTGACTCACCTTATCACATGCCATGTTGTATTGTGTCATATAATTCAGTCAATTAAGGCTACCATTACCGTAGGACCTGCAAGACAACAACAAAGGAATAGGTTAAACAAAAGTTATAGGAATTAAATACACCAAAAGTAGATCTAGACTACAATAATGTAAAGTTGTAAATAAACTAACAAAACAGCCATGTTACTAGCCTTGTGGCTGCCGATAATGTGCAGGAAAAAGAGAGATTGATTGCTACATAATTAGACAAATTAAACAGCCACCTACCTATGTATATATCTATGTATAATACAACAAAAAAACAAGGTCCTAATAGCAGCACATGGTGCCAATTTGTGCAAGAAAATAAGGCCTTGATTGCCTTATAAAAATCAAAGTAGGATATCTACAACCTAGGCATGTTATTATAACATCAATTGACAAGGAATCAAGGACCTACAGCAGCTCCATTGCCGCCAACCTACAAGGGAAGAAGACAAGTTAGTATAGATAATATGACATAGAAAATTCAAAGGAGACATACACCTAACTTAACTCTTGTCTTCTAGTTTCAATTATCAATCAAGCCTCCATTACCCCTTGTCAATCAGCCGAACGTGTGCTCAATTATGGGCATATTCTTGAGCCAAACAAACAACTAATAAACAAAGAAAAGACTAAACAAATTGACAATTATTGTTTCAAATAATTTTGTCCTTGCCAAGTCTTATTTCCTACGTGAGTTTAGCTCATTCTTTCCTTTGCCATTCTCTATGGCTGATTGGTAAGCTCTTCATTGCTCTCTCTTTTCTTCTTCATTTGCTAGTTAATTCCTTAGAGCTTCAAAGCTCCATTAATGGTGTTCTAAGTTCTAATACCAATTTAATGTAATTTCCTAGCTAAATCTTCTAAGTCTTGAAGCAAGAAATCATCCTAGCAACCCTTGCTATTTTCGCCAAGCATTAGTACTCCAAGGAGGTTCCTAAATTCAACAACAACACAAGGAACAACAAGATCAAGTTATGGTATATTTTTATGTTGAAAAATCCTAGCAAATTCCTTAAGATATTTCCGAAAATTCTAGGCTTCTAAATCTATATTCCCTTCATTATTTCATGAAGGAAACTTGGATCTACAATCATCCCAAGGTGTACCAAAAATACCTTGCTAAATTTCTAAGGTAAACTCTTGTAAAACTACTCCAAATCTTACTTATAAATCCTTGTTAGAAGTCTGACAAATGGATCTCCTAAATATATACAAGGAGGCCGAATTTTCTTCATCAAGATAGCATTTGGAGAGCTTGGAATTCAAGGAGAAATCAAGTACAAGAATTATCTTGATTTAAGGAGTAAGTTTATATAATTAAGGTTTATTAAGTTTAAGCTTCAAACTTTGGTATAGAAATTATACATAACCTCTAAATAAATTAAGGCCGAAAGTACTATGGGTTATAATGTCAAGAAAATAATTTATAACATATAAGGTAAGATTCTACCTTAAGGTATATATTTGTATCACAAAAATTAAATATGATACACATATTATTAAACCGAATTGTCTAAGAGTTATTTGTTCTATTTTGTGTTTATAATCATTCTAAGTCATTAGCATAATTTTTAGAAGTGTTATACGGCTTATATACATTTATATGAATTTATTATAAGGTATAAATCAAGTTTTAAAACCATATGATAAATATTTGTCAAAGCCGAAAATAAAATGGGCTATTTGGTGATTTTCGAAATATATAAGTGTTATAACTTATATGATAAATTTTGGAAGTATTAAAAATAGCTACAAGTATTTAAATGGCTAATTTATAAAGTTATGTGGCTAAAATGTAAATTTTGAAAAGTTTGGAGTGCTTATTATAATTGCCGAGAATAAAAGGGTGGATTTGGTATATTTATGTTATAATATAAGGTGGGAATTAATATTATGAATTTTGGTGAATTTAAATAAGTGTTTAAGTGTTAAAATAGCAATTTATAAAGTTTTGGGGCTATTTTGTATTATTGGAAAGTTTGGGATAAAACCGAGAGTACATATGAATTTATGGGTATGTCAAAGTATTAATTATGAAATTAAGTCTTGGTCAAAGTGTTGACCAAAAACTTTGGATTAAAATGATTTATGACATAAAATATTAAGTTTATAAAAGTTATGGGGTGAATATGTAATTTATAGAAATTAATATGTAAAACCAAATTGGACAAGGGGTGGAAATGTAATTTATAAAAGTATATGGGCCATTTCGGTTATTTAAGAAAATTAAATATTAAAACTATAGTTTATAAGTTAATATGTAACTTATATAAAGTTTTAAGGTTAAATTGTGAATATAAGAGAATTACATGTTAAGACCAAAAATAATTGTGGTCATATGGTAATTTATAAAAGTTAATATATTTGTTTTGTAATTTCCGAAAATTAATATGGGTATTTAGTAAATTATGAAGGTTATATGGTTATTTAGTAATTTATAAAAGTTGGAGTATTTGAATTGTAATTACTGAAAAGATATATGTGGTTATTTGGTAAATTACAAAAGTTAATGTGTCCAAAATATAAATACCGAATTTATAAGGTTATTTGGTAACTTATAAAAGTTATTGTGTCCAACTTATAATTACACAAATTAATAAGGTTGGTTTTATAATTTAATAAAGAAAGGAATTAAAACTAGGTAATATAATGTATTATGGTATATTATAGAGTATAATATAAGGTTTATAAAATAATTGTGGTTATAATAAAAATAACCTAAAGATATTGATACATGGGCTAAATGGAAATGATTATGGATATATAATTAATGAGATAAAGGTATATCTTCTTGGATAGGAAAATTCATTATCACATGTGGATATCACATAAAATAACGAACTGATGAACTACCTAGAACCACTGTTAAATAACAGGGGGAAATAAAGAACATACAGAGTTAGTATACAACGCGTATACACTCTACAGTGACAGTACTATAATATTTAGTGAATAGTTATATTAATATTACCCGGTATTGCATGTTTTATATAACAGCGTACGGGAAGGAACTACTGAACAGGAATTTGTCAAGCTAGCAGTTACTTGGTGAACGGTATGTTAATTGTGTGGTCTGAATGTCCTAAGGATTTTCCTAAGGTCCAGACGTTGTGTGTTTAATTGATAAGAGCAATATCTGTGATTTTATGTATATGATATTGTACACTGTATTGCTCAACACTGTTGCGTTCTATTGTTACGCGAACGTCTTATGACTGGAAGTTTATACATCTAAACTGGAACAAGACTGACTGACCTTTAGGTATTATTGAACCTAACTGATGGTCAACTATTATAGTCTTAACTCAAGGATTGGTTATTGTATCACTGACTAAAGGGCTAACTTATAAAGAGAGGAATCCAGACTGTTTCGACTTTCTGGTTGCGCATCGTGATCACTACGAGAGACTTCAATGGGGAGTCACTCAAGGGAATCCATCAGTCACATTCGAGGATGGCGGAGGGCACTGCCGTTGGTGCACAAGTTCGACCGGATCAGTCAAAATATTTATCCAGGGCCATAAGGTTAGCTGGTAATGGTTCTATTGGAACCCAGGGGACTATCGTCCATTAATAAGTTATTAAGGGTTGTCTTAACATGACGCCTGAGGTGGAATTTAATTGGAAAAGGTTAAGTGATTGGTTTAAAGGATAAGGGCCAGGAAGCCAACTAACAAGTACATATTAACACGCGTATCTTGTTTGGTTATTGCTATGGATTATTGATGTGTGATATTTGGTTATTGATATGGATTATTGATGTGTGGTTATTGGCGTTGTGTACTGTTGTACATTGATGTTTACAGGTGAATTGTTATGTGATTGTCTAATGTTTACAGTTACTACTGTTATTATTGTAAACCGGTATTTCATGTAAAGAATCTAATATCAAGATGGCTAAAACGACTTAAGGAATCCAAATGATTTAAGACTACATTTAGCATACCAGCATTTCGATTGTTGAGCCCTTCAATGGGCCAAACATTCCAGGTTATTGAAGAAGACTCAAGCCGGTGTGCGGGACACGGGGGTAGCTGATGTGTTTTCAACAAACACCTTTGGTTTTATTTTGTATTGTATTAAGGAGGTTGTTGTATTCAGTTAGTTGCTCATTTAGTTGGATTTGGTTTGTAATAATTAGAGTGCTCAGTATCTGTTCATCACAGCGTGAGGTGTTGTATTGTTGGAAAGAGTAAGGATGCCTTGTTATTCACAAGGGTGAGTAACGGCGTGTAACACCAAGGTAGATAGTTTTATTTTCCGCTGCGAATTGTTATTTATTATGCTACGACTTGCGACGTTGTTACAGGTATAGGATTAGGGGTGTTACAAAAAGTGGTATCAGAGTGTAACTACGCTCTGATGAAAGATACTGAGTCAAGAATATGAACATAGGATATTTGGGAATACGGGAGACGTCTGTGAGGATTCGTGATCTAGAAAAATTCTAGGAATATCTTTATTGCTACTAGCTAACTTTCTTGCATGTTTGTGATTGTGTATGTAAAACGGTGTAGCAACCGAGTAGAAATAAAATACTATATTATAGATGTCGACAAGAGGAAGACCACGTGGAGGCAGCAATGAACGCGGTGGTGAGACACCGGTGGATGTTCCAGCAGTACCAGGCCTAGCATCGGCCATGGCAGACTTCGCGCAGCAGCTAGGAGCTCAACTTACGGAGCCATACCCCACCCGCCGCAGCTCAGGGAAACCAACTGGTTGAAGAGCGTTGCAGACGCGAGAGTATCGACTTATTCAGGGGAACCGGACCCCGCCGCACTGGAGAAGTTCATTGTAGAGCACCAGAAGGCGTTCAAGGCTGTCAGAGTTCCAGAAGACCAGAAAGTCGACATCGCCGCGTGCAACCTGAAGGACGCAGCTGACATTTGGTGGCGGTCTGTGGAGGGCCACCGTAGAGCTACACCGGACTTGGATGGACAGCGTTTGTAGAAGTGTTGCGGGAGAAGTTCTACCCCGAACACCTAAAGCAGAGAAAAAGACAGGAGATCAAGACCTTAATCCATGTGAGTCAAACAGTTGGCCAGTACTACGCACGGTTCACCAGTTTGTTGGACTACATACCAGGAGTCAACTACTCCGACACTGTGAAGACTCAAAAGTTTAGGGGAAGAGGCGCAGGAAGAAAGAAGAGAAATAGTACTGAAGGAGATGATGGTGGAGCAACCTCTGGCGATTACTACAAGAAGGGGAAGAGATTCTTTGAAAAGAAGAAGGGGCGGAAGGATTTCCATGGTCAGAAGACGAAGGAGCAGGTCCCTCGTCTGGCCGGCCCAGCTATTGATGCTCAGCCACTAAGATCAGCACCACCTAGAGGCAATAAGCCAACCCAACGTCACTATTACTGTAAACGCTGTGGAAATGATCACCCATGCGTAGATTGCTCAGGGAGGAAGGTGGAGTGCCGCTATTGCAGAAAGGAAGGTCACAGGGAGTATGAATGCTTTTCCAATCCAGGGAGCCGAGTATACAAGGGAGCTAGAGGTTCACAGAGAACACCAGCTATTGTGGCGGGAGGACCAAGAGAAGGCCAGACGCCGCAGAACAACACCTATACTAGAGGACCGGCAGGACAGCCGTCCTCATCCGGGAGTCGGAAGGGAAAGGAGATAGTTCCATGAAGAAATACCCTGTAGACAGTGGGAACTTCAGGCGCTGAGGCTAGCGCTCAGCGCGAAACCGGTAAGCCTAGAACTTAAACCAAATGCATGATGCTTGAATGTGTGTTTATAATTATCAGTCGATGAGACTTGTATGTGTTAGTAAGTATCAAAAATTTAGAGAGACCTAACTTAGGTAACCTCTCACCTAATAGGATACTTCGACATTTGCTTTCCCTTACCTATGAGACCGAGGTCACCTGAGCCTATGTGCGAGGGTCGGGAATATCCAGGGGCAGAATGCCAAGTACTTTGACCTGACATGATCCTACTCAAGAAATACTTAACTATAAATGAACAAATATCTATTATAAATGAATGTAGAACTTTGGGGATAGGCCTTGGAGGATTTTATATTCCAGGATATGGGAGTGGATCAAACTTAAATTATATAAGATGTGTATGGGTAAGGGTTAGGATCCATAGGCTAGGTTATATAGTGAAGTAAGAAAGGTAGATGGAGCACGAATTCCTAAAATACCAGTTGTATCATTCTCCATAGGAGATGATACTGAGTTTTTATACGGTGATAAGAAGAGGATGGATAAGGCGAACAAGATTATTTTGAAGCCAGGAGACGCGTTGATATATAATGGAGAATCCAGATTAATGTACCATAGGATTAAGAGTATTAAACCAAATACAAACCGAGATTAGCCTTGGGATAAAGGGTGTGAGATAGTACAGTGAGGAATAATAAGTTAGTTTTTGCTTGGACCGCCGAAGGGCGTTATCAACTGTCCAAACTTACAGTAACTACAAATTATGATCTGCCTAAATGACGAGCAGATGTCGTGAAAAGGAATACATTAATTAATATAAAAAACTTAGGACTACATGAATTGTCAAAAGGGTTTGATGAAGACCTACACGTAAAGAGCAAACATTGAAATTTTATGGGATACCCAGGCACCGAGCTTACCGCTCAGTGCGGGACTGGAAAATCTTACAATTCCTTATTAACTTCGCGAGAAGATAGTGCGAAACCTTGAAATATGACAATAGAGAAACAGAATCTCAAAATATATAACTAAACATCCATCATGGATAAGCACGGGTTTTAAATACCTGAGCAAATACCAAGGGTCTCAGCTAGTATCAATATAGTGACAGTGCTAGACTCTTAATTAATAAAGGGAAGAGAACAAACTTTGAATCTATATTTTTTGAAGTCGGGAGAACTACCTAATTAGCAATACCAAATGCTACATATATACATATAATTTGGAGGTTGTAAACCTAAAACATTGAGGAGTATTGATACATTTCAGACGGCTAAGTATCATTAAATATACCTACCCTATTTTGAGGCTCACGTCCTACACTATCCTTATGGTTCTATACGAGCATATGTCTTCTATGACAGCTCAATTTATGAATGCGAATAAAGAGCACAAGAAATCAAATAAGGTTAAACCCCTATGTAATATAAATTTTAATATAAACATGGTAACGAATAACTCTCCTTGACACTTGCAAGGAAGGTAGTATAAGTTATATTAAGAGTTTGAATTAATATATACACTAAAAGTGAGTGGAAGTCAAATTTAAAAGTAGGAAAACATACCCCTTGGTTTGTAACAATTGTTTTACACATAAACCTTCCTAACGTTATATACTAATCCTGTGATTCTAAATCCTCTATTTGATACACCTAATCGACCTATTTTTGGAAGCCATTAAGTTTGTGGATTAACCACGTTTCTAAGAAATAGAAACAAACAAGAAGCTTTGATTGTCCTATTACCAAACCATAAGATTCAAACTGGGAACCTTTAGTTGGAAATGGTACTAATACTAAAAGATACTTAACCTAGGTTGAACATATGGTTCACCTGATTCATGGAGTTTGAATGGTGTAAGGAAAAAGCCAAGCTTTAAGGCGGAGGAAATAATACTTGTGAAACCATAATTATAAATCGAGTTATAAAAACTTTTCCTTGGAGTCTTATCCCAAATTTAGTAATAACTAGGACTGTCTTTGCTCCAAGAGATGATAATCAAAGTATAGGCAATAATCAAACCCTGATAAGTGAAATAGTAGATAAGCCTCTTAAAGAGAAGAATGTACTCTAAGGCATCCAAGTCCATAACAGAATTTATTGGTTGTATGATGGGTTTAAGAGCCAAATGATTGTTGAATATAATTATTAGACAGTATATGCCTAGATGTTTTAATAAGAATTTACCTTTTATGCCAAGAGGAAAAACTGGCTTCCCCGCTTGATGATTTGATCAAAGGAATATGGTTCCGGGGATTAAGGAATACACTAGATTCAAGTATATGTTATAACAGTTATTGGAATAGCCACGTCACAAAGTTCGATAAGATAAGATTTGGAAAATGATAATTATGTGGTTGTTTGATACTTGACGTGGGAGGTCGAACTTGATCTTGGTCAGATCAAGGGAAAACCAAACACAAAATGGTGTGGAAGGATAGTTCAACACTGATGCTGACCCCGTCAGGGTTGGATGATTCCTGAGACTCCTTACAAGTGGTCACAAATATTTCTGTGATACGTAAGTAGTTATTCTTAAATCTAATATAAAATTTGACTAATAAGTATATGAGATGTAGAAGGTGTAAATTAAGAGTTAGGTTGTTCAGGTTACCCTGAGGAGATTAAATAGCTAAAACAACTCCGCATATGTCTGAAAAATAATCAATTGTGAGGGAAATACTAACTATTATTATTCCATGAACCATGTTAAAAAAAATTAAATATGAGATCAAGAGACAATTACCTATAATAAGAGTATTCTCAAGATAGCTTCTAAATTATGGTCATATTGCCATCTGAAGGGAAATATCGACTTTAAGCCTTTCTTTATGAATTCAAACCCAATATATTAAATGGGAACCTACCTATAAGCATGGTAGAATATAAAGAGTAGAAACATTATACTAATACTCACATGAGTTGATTCACAACCGCAACAACATGTTCAATTGAGAGGAAACTGTACCTTTTAGAAACCTTAGCAGGAACCCTACTGTGGTATACCTGATGAACAACGATAGTAATCGTGTATATACTACTGACAATTGGTGAGTCAATAATATCAAGAAACCTTTCTATGTTATACATAAGATGCACAACTCGACCATAGCTCATACTTTACAATTGTAAATGAAAACCGAATATGGTAACAATAAACTCAAATACCAGAATCACAAGATGATGACCTGAAGATCAAAGAGAGAGATTTTAAATAAGCCCCAATATTAATACAAACCCGAGCCCCGACGATTACGATTATAAGAGGCGATTAATGGAAGTGTGTTACACACGATAGTCTAAACAAGCCATGAGATAATATTGGCAACGTACAAGATGGTAGATCACCTTCACCCATACATACGGGATTCAAATATCAAAGCATACTAATGCACTATGGAACATGTCAGAGAATGCATAGATTCTTGGGGGCTATACCTAGTAAGCGGACAGAAGTCGTATGCTGATGTCCGTAGGAGAGACCTCGAGTTCGCAGTAGGCGATCGAGTCTTCCTTAGAGTTTCACCTATGAAGGGAGTTTTCAGATTTGGGCAGAAGGACAAACTTAGCCGAAATATGTAGGACCGTACCTTATTACAGAGCGAGTGGGCCCATTACCTTACAAATTAGATTTACCTGTTGAGCTTGAGAGAGTGCACAATGTGTTCCACATTTCACAGCTAAAGCAGTTGTGCCTCATCCATCATATATCTTAGAGCCGAGACACTCGAGCTAGATCCTACACTTAGATATGAAGAAACCTCAGTTCGCATTTTAGACTCCAAAACTAGGGAGACCAGGAACAAGACCGTTAGAATGGTCAAGGTTCTTTGGTCAAACCACGACATTGAGGATGCGACATAGGAGTTAGAAGACCCCATGCGAGACAAGTATCCAACACCTTTCTCTTAGTTTTGTGTATACTTGTGGGGGGTACGTGGGTGTAACCCTTTTTAAGGGGGGTAGAGCACCACATGCGACTTGCATATCTGCAGTCTATACTAGTTTTGTATTTGGTTGTTTGTGTTTGATTGTTGCGCATGTGTGCAATTGGTTGAATGATTATTGTTGTGTCATATGTGACACTTGGTTATTGATATGTCCTATGTGACACTTGGGTGGTTATTGTTGTGTCCTATGTGACACTTGAATGGTTATTGGTGTGTTCTATGTAACACTTGGATGGTTAATAAAAGTACACTTATTATTTACTTTGCGGTATGTTCATTCCTACAATTAGAGCTGTCAAAATTTGACCCAACCCGAAACCCATCCGTTTTTATCCGAACCCGAAACCCGACTAAACCCGAAAATATTTAAATATAATAAACCCGAAACCCGATTGGGTAAAACCCGAAATGACCCGAACCCGAAATGACCCGAAAAATTTATAACCCGAAATGACCCGAACCCGAAATGACCCAAAATAATAGTAATTAAAAATTAGCCAAACTCGAATAATATGAAATAATAGTGACTATAAATTGTCCCATACCTGAATGACCCAAATAAATATGACAAAAAATTGATTTAAACTTAGTATATCCAAATGAAATTCAGAATAGACATTGTATTGAAAGTTCTACAATCTATATATTGTATATTCTTAGAGAAATTAGGTATATATTTATATTATAATTTTTTCAAAAAATATTAACCATGACCCGAAATAACCGAAACCCGATTCTATCTAACACTATTACAACCCGAACCCGAAATGACCCGAACCCGAAAGACCCAAACCCAAAATGACCCGAAAGTTTAATGACCCGAACGGATATTGACCCGAAAAGATATGACCCAAAACCCAAACGGATAACCCGTTTGACAGGCCTACCTACAATCACACAAGAGATTCACTGCCAAGGGTTTACGCCTCTGCACTCTGTAGGACTGAGTGTTTTGGTATTGCACTTGTGCAGTGATGACCGAGTGGGATAGCTAGGAAGTTGGGACACTTATTTGCTTTACAGTATTTATCAAGTTACTTATGCAATGATTACATTGATTATCAGGAGTAAGGTTATGTGTATGTACGAATTGCATACACTCAGATTACTGATGGAATGTAGAAGTGTCAATATAGTATTGACACCCAGGAATGATAAAGAATACAGGGGATAGATATGAGGAACTTGATTTCATAGGATGAACAAGTAGAAGTTATGACTTCGGGACGAAGTCCTTTTAAGGGGGGTAGACTGAAATACCCCTAACCTTTAAATAATTGAATAATGGTAAATATATATTTTGTGGGGGATTATTAAACCCTGAGAAAAGTATATAAACACTTGGGCGTTAAAACACACCTAAACTCCTTAAGGTCAAAAACGAGCGTTAAAGCCCGACGTTAAGCTAACCAAGTTATATAAGCTATAAAACTCATATGAAGTTAATCAAGGATCATTTTGTGACCTTTAAAACACAAGTCCTCAGTTAGAACTGAGTAAAAATACAATATGCCCGGGAGTTCCCTTAAGGGCCCCTTAAGGCCCGAAGGTCCCGGAAATACCTAATAAAATAAAATAAAGCATTACACATCATTCCAAATGCACAACAACACTTTACTAAACATATATGATGAAGTACTCATGATAAATTCCCAGTTAAATATAAAGTGCTCGGAAGTTCCCGATGGGGGCCCCATAAAGGCCCGGGAATGCCCCGGAGGAGTGCCGAGGTGGCACGAACTCCTATATATTTAATTCTTAGAGTTCCTAACATCAATATTTAACATTATAAAGAGAGTACTCGAGCTACTTTTTCAAAAATAAGCAAAGTGCTCGGGGGAATTTCTTAACACTCCTTTTTGCCCCGGGAGTGTCCCAGTAGTCCGAAAATTGAGTTACGAGTTTATATAACCCCATATAACTCAATGTAACACCTTAACATATTATTATTGACTATAAAAAATGTCAATAAACACTTGGAACTCATAGCGACTAATTATTTTCCAGAAAATCCTTAAAGCACAAAAACACACCATCGAGTGTCACAAAAATGCGTTTTACGCAATTGCCTTGAAGTTTTTGAGGAGCCACGAGTTGATAATATTAAAAGGGGATAAATTGATCATCTAAATCAATTAATTCCAGTGCTAAAATCATAGCACAACCAGGGCCGATTTTTGAGTCAAAAAGGTACCTAAAATCAGCATTTTTACCTTAAAACTTTCATCTTTTACCATAGTATAAATGTACCAAATAAATACTGGAACCTATTACAAATATTAGTATGATCTTATTACAATATAGTGTAACAAAAATCAAATTAAAAATCAATCCCATTTGACCTCTATAGTAGGCGCCATTTAGGGTGATTTGGACTTAATTTTTAGCAAAAATAATGCCTTATGGAATGGTGACTCACCTTATCACATGCCATGTTGTATTGTGTCATATAATTCAGTCAATTACGGATACCATTACCGTAGGACCTGCAAGACAACAACAAAGGAATAAGTTAAACAAAAGTTATAGGAATTAAATACACCAAAAGTAGATCTAAACTACAATAATGCAAAGTTGCAAATATACTAACAAAACAGCCATGTTACTAGCCTTGTGGCTGCCGATAATGTGCAGGAAAAAGAGAGATTGATTGCTACATAATTAGACAAATTAAACAGCCACCTACCTATGTATATATCTATGTATAATACAACAAAAAAAATAAGGTCCTAGTAGCAGCACATGGTGCCGATTTGTGCAAGAAAATAAGGCCTTGATTGCCTTATAAAAATCAAAGTAGGATATCTACAACCTAGGCATGTTATTATATCATCAATTGACAAGGAATCAAGGACCTACAGCAGCTCCATTGCCGCCAACCTACAAGGGAAGAAGACAAGTTAGTATAGATAATTTGACATAGAAAATTCAAAGGAGACATACACCTAACTTAACTCTTGTCTTCTAGTTTCAATTATCAATCAAGCCTCCATTACCCCTTGTCAATCAGCCGAATGTGTGCTCAATTATGGGCATATTCTTGAGCCAAACAAACAACCAGTGGCAGAGCCACCAAGGGAGTTTAACGGTGCAACCACCCCCCTAACATTGTAGAAAAAAATCAGAATATATAATATTAGTTTTTGTTTGGGGATTTGATAGACGTTTTAGACCCCCCTAACTTGCATTGGAACTATAAATCTATAATCTAGGAAACAAAAAATAATCATTCTTGCATTGGAACTATAAGTCTAGCCTAGGAAGTAAAAAATAATAATAATTCTTTACAAAACAACAACTCTCGATATATCCTTTCTTTACAAACAAAATAATAAGTCTAGCCTAGCAAATAAAGTATGTCAGGAAAAGGATTCAGAAGTAATCATTACTTAGAAAAACAAATCGTGCCTACTTGCTTTTTATATTCATTTTCACAAAAGCTTCATTACTTTCACTTGTCATCCTGCTCGTCCGTCCCTGTTGCAACTTGCAAGTGAAGACTTCTTCATCCTTCTCATCGCAGAGCAGTGCTACAGTGGGAAAGGTATGTTTTTAATTTTTCAACTTGATTGATTCAGCAGGCAGCAGCGTCTTCATCTATTTTTTTTGTTAGAGTTGGTTAAAGAAGAAACCGAAAAGATTATTTTGAAGAGTATTTGTCGTATTGGTTTTTACTTTTTACTAAGTTAATTGTTGATGAGATGGCCATGATAGAAAAGTCATGATTAAAGTAATAGGAAAATAGTGCAAGATGGAGAGTGTATAATAGATATTAAATAGGATAAAAGTGTGCCCGACATTGATATAGAAGTGATGAGAATAGTTTTATAAATTTCTACTTTGCATTAAAAAAAGTGTGAATTGTTTAGTTGTGTGGGTGGTAAACGGGATAGACCAAACCTGCTGCAGTATTTCATATAAATTATATAATTAAAGTAGTTGAAATTTAGAACATTTTGTTCCTTTATTTGGTTTAGTTTTGACTTGTGAAAGATCTATTTTAATTAGAGACACACTTCTTAATTAGTGAAAATTTGATATTTAAATTTCAACAACAGATTGATTTTCTTATTTGAAATACTTGCTCAACTTGTTTCAATTTTCAATATGACTACCTAACTAGCATTATTTTGTGTATGATTTCCAGATTGGAGATGGTCAAAGTAAGAACAATTGATTCATTCTTCAAATCAGGTGGAAATAGTAGCGCTGATAAAAGACCACAACATAGTGATTAGCTAGTAGAAGATCCTAGTTCTATTAGCAGTCCTTCTCATGAGGAAGAACCTCCTTTCAAAGCTCCTCGACTTGATAAGGTCAATATGCTAGAGTCAGAGATGCTCAACATGGACTATTTAATTCGTGATCCAGGTTTACGACCCTCAATTGCGAAGTATCCAATTGGTCAACGTGATAATATTAGACGTGCATATATTAAACTTGGACCTTATCAGTTTCAAAAACATGAGTACCCTTTTAGTGGTATTGTTGGTCAAAGACGAAGGTTTCAAACATCTTGGTTTAAAAGTTTTTTTTGGTTGGAGTATTCTGAGGCAAAAGATGCAGTGTTTTGCCTTCCTTGTTATCTCTTCGGCAAGAAGCCCATGGGACGAAGTGGATCTGACACATTTACTGTCAAAGGATTCAATAGCTGGAAGAAGGTGAACAAGGGCAAAGGTTGTGCTTTTGTCAACCATGAAGGTACATCTTCTAACTCAGCACATAATTATTCAGTGAGATGCTATGAAGATTTCAAGAATCAGCCTTGTCACATTGAGAATGTTATACACAAACAAACCTCTCAACAGATCGCAAGTAATAGATTGCGCTTGAAAACTTCAGTTGAAGCTATCAAGTGGCTTACATTTTAGGCATGTGCATTTATAGGACATGATGAGAAATATGATTAAAAAAATCAAGGGAATTTTCTTGAATTGTTGAAGCTTTTAGCATCTTACAACAAAGACGTTAGTGATGTTGTGCTGGGTAATGCTCCTCAAAATGCAAAATATACATCACCAGATGTTCAAAAGGAGATTCTACATGTTTTTTCTATGAGTGTGCAAGAAGCCATTCGTGATGAAATTGGTAATGCAAAGTTCTGTTTGATAGTGGATGAGGCTCGAGATGAATCAAAAAAAGAACAAATGGCTATTGTTATCAGGTTTGTTGATCTTCATGGATATGTGAAAGAGAGATTATTGGATTTGATTCATGTGAAAGATACAACTGCATCAACTTTGAAGCAAGAGATATCTTCTTGTTTATTATATCATAAACTTGATATTCAGAATATTCGAGGTTAAGGGTATGATGGAGCTAGTAAAATGCGTGGAGAATGGAATGGGTTGCAAGCCTTGTTTTTAAGGGAATGTCTTTGTGCTTATTATGTGCATTGCTTTGCCCATCAGTTGCAATTGCTCTAGTTGTTGCATCTAAGGATGTGAATGAGGTGCATAGTTTTTTTGTGAACTTAAACTTTATTGTGAATGTCATTGGCTCTTCTTGCAAGCGTAATGATGAGCTACAAGCTGCTCAACTCGCTGAAATTTCCCATCTAGCTAAACTTGGAGAGCTTGAAAGTGGAAAGGGGGCAAATCAAATCAGGTTTTTGCAAAGACCGGGAGATACTAGATGGAGTTCACATTTTAGATCCATTTGTAGCTTGATGAGCTTGTTTGGTCCTGCAAGTGTGGTATTAGATAACATTGCTATTAAAGGCTCAACGGCTTCTCAAAGAGGTGATGCAGACTTTGCTCTAAGACACTTGTTATCTTTTGATTTTGTACTTGTGATGCATGTGATGAAGGAAATCATGGGAATATCTGACATGCTTTGTCAAGCGCTACAAAAGAAGTCTCAAGACGTTGTGAATGCTTTGACTATGCTTTCTACTACAAAAACATTGATTCAAAGACTAAGAGATGAAGGGTGGAATTCACTTTTGAACACTGTTACTTCTTTTTATGGAAGTCACAACATTCAAGTACCAGATATGAGTGGAACTTACAATGATATCATTCGATCTCGCCGTAGGAAAGAAATTGTAAGTGTTGAGCATCATTATCGGGTTGAAGTATATATTTCTGCTATTGATTGTCAGTTGCAAGAGCTGAACTGCAGATTTAATGAGTCTGTCACAGAACTTCTTTCACTTACTGTTGCTTTGGATCCTAGAGATTCATACAAGTCCTTTAATATTTGTGACATATGTAAGCTTACAGCAAAGTTTTATCCTTCAGATTTTTCAAAGCAAGAACAGATTTAGTTGAGGCAGCAGTTGCAACACTATGAGATAGATGTTTTCCGCCATGAGCATTTGGGAAATGCTTGCTCCATTTCTGAGTTATGTAGAGGGTTGTAAGAAACCGGGAAATCAGAAATATATCCTTTGGTTGATAGGTTAATTCGACTTGTTTTGACTCTTCCTGTTTCAACCGCAACAAGTGAAAGGGCATTTTCGGCAATGAAAATCGTAAAAACAAGACTTCGAAGTAGCATGAATGATAAGTTTCTTAAGAGCTACTTGATTGTCTATATCGAAAGGGAAATTGCTGAGACTTTTTCTACGGACAAGATCATAGATGATTTCAACTCTATGAAGGAAAGACGAGCACGCCTTAGTTGAACAAGGTACTTATTCTATGTAGTTGGTCTACTTCTTGTCTATTTGCCTTTGGCATGCACATATATCAACTCATGAATTTATATGTTATGTTTACCTAATTATTTTCTACATATAATTTAGGTGTGAGATTTATTTAACTAGTTTAACCTTTTTAATCTTAAAATATGATACTATTTATTTTTTGTTTTTAATGATCATGTAACATCTATGTTTTTATTTATTTATGCAGTGTCATCATGTTTCCTGGCGAAGACCCATTGAAGCCTTTTTGTGTCGAGAGATCATTTTATTTCTTAATCTTATCTATATTAGACTATTAGTAACACTTGATTTACTGTCTCTTCTTTGGTATAGGCATTGATCATATGTGATATGTCTAAATGGGATACACATTTTATGTTATTTGAAATACAAACTTATTATAAGATGATTATTGACGAAATTTTAATATCACATGAAGCTATATTGTTTAGAAAATTAAAAAGATGCAACATTAAAAAAGTCTTGTCCCCTCTAATATTATTTCCTGGCTCCGCCCCTGCAAACAACTAATAAACAAAGAAAAGACTAAACAAATTGACAATTATTGTGTCAAATAATTTTGTCCTTGCCAAGTCTTATTTTCTACGTGAGTGTTGGGCAAAATAATGTTGAAACTATCTTGCTAACTATGGGCAGTGAACCCAATCATTGTAGTACAACAAGGTCGTATCCACAGGGACTTCGTAACTATCTAGCTAATTATAAGCTTAGTAAATGTGCAAGAGGTATATACAAAAGTGCATAAATGTAAATTAGGGGTTTTGGGTTTTTGGGTTGTAATTGGAGAAATAAAGAAAAGCAATAAACACTAAACTAACTATCTAGGATAGGTGTAGCCCGGGATGGATATTTGCACCCGTCCTCCCCTTACTACCGATTGTCGAACCTCGAACTCATAGCTAAACCATGGGAACGCTTAATTAATTAGCAACCTAATCTAGGCCTACTAATCCTAACCAATTTAATCGAGACTTCTCATTCAGCTAAGCCTCGGGTCAATCGATAGCACTAAGCTCAAGTTCCACTAAGGTTGCAATGTAGTCTAATCTCAAAATCATCGAAATCAGAGCACACCGTTTTAGTCTCTAACAGTTTAGGTTTCTATCTCTGAATAACATTTTGATAGAATCCCACAATAATGCTAAACTAATCGGTAGGCCAAACCAACCAATTTAACACATAGAAGACAAATTGAGCAAAACCCTTAACAAATCCCCAAATCATGAGCAACAAGTTTAGAAGTCATAAACACTCAATAATCATCTTCATTCAAAGACTAAAATAAAGCACAAACACAAGTCAAGATTCAACAATGGAGTTTTAGGGATTTGGGACAAAATCCCCAATCCCTAGCTACAAATGATTCTACACAGCCATAGGAGAGAAAATAAAAGAGCAAGGGATAGAAGTAGCCATTAATGGAGCTTGGAAGGAGGTGAGCTTCTCTTCTCTTCTCCTCCCTTCTCTTCTCTTCTTTTCTTCTCTTCTCCTCTTCTTTTCTCCTTAGAATCGCCCTTCCTCTCTGTTTTTGGGGCGGAACTCGACTGAATGAAGAATGGGGAAGTTTTCCCCAAAATTCCCCGTTTTAAAACGCAGATCTGGGCTAATTTTCGACCCGACCGACCTTGCAAGGTGCAGGTCGGTCGGAGTCAGTAGCATTTTCGGGCGCGTTTTTAAGTTCGACCGACTTGCAAGGTCGGTCGATTCCAGTAGCTTGCAAAAACGCAAATCTGGGCAAAATTTGGACCCGACCGACCTTGCAAGGTCGGTCGGAGTCAGTATAACTTCAAAACGCTGTATCTTCTTCGTTTTAACTCCGATTTTGGATCCGTTTGCGCCCACGCGTTCCTCTCTTCGTCTACTTTACTCCTAGCTATGTTACTCCTCCTGTTTAAACAATAAATGTGTAAAACACCAATGAAACACAAAACTAGAGGAAAACAAGCTAGAGTGGAGAAATGAGCATGAAAAGTGTTGATTAAACATATGAAATACACCCCTAAAACATGCTCATTTGGACACTCATCACACCCCCACACTTACCTTTTTGCTTGTCCTCAAGCAAAACCAAGCACCCATGCAAGTAAGGAATGCTCAAGACTAACAAACACTAACATGAATTGTAGGATAAAAGAAGAGCAAAAAGTGATTAAAACCTTTGAGGAGTGTGAACCATCTCTTAGTGGTGGCATGGGTGTGCTTAGGGCAAAACAAAATCTAGAGTTTCGGGGTATGATCCGAAGTGCTTCAAAGTTCTAAAGATTAGGTGACTTGGAGAGCTTTTACCATGTCCAACTTCTCTCAAGAATGGGCATTGAGAAGAAAACAAAAGGAAAAATAGATTTATGCATTTGTTTCACTTTTGCATAAGAGATGAGAAGATAAAATTTTGGCATCAAGCCTTTGCATTTAAGAACACTCAACTCTCATTGTTGGTTAACAATGGCGTCTCACAAGTCCCTTGATGGATTTTCACAAAGAAGCACCCCTTAGCAATCCCTAAGAAAGAAGACAGAAGGAACCCCAAAGCAATAAAAATCCAACCATACAAGATCACTTGGCCACACCGCATGTAAAATGCTCCTCAAAAGCAATCAAAATGAAAAATTTAAGCATTTCCCACAATTCATAACAGTATTTGTTCTTAATGAGAACAACTCACAACACAAGGGTCCAAGTTTTTTATTTTGGACAATCGCAAGATAAGCATGAAGTATTAAGCATTTAAGCACACAATTCACCGAAAAGGTCACTCCCCCACACTTAAATTGAACAATGTCCCCATTGTTCACCAATCAAAACGGGGAAGGTTCCAGAAGACCTTTGCGGGAAGCAGACAAAAGGAAAATCACACGGGACACAAACAAACAGTATAGCACAGAAGCTATCCCCAGATTTGCAGATTCAAAATTAGAGAAGAGAGAACGAAAACTAAAAGGAACTAGTACTCCCCTGAGATTGCTATTGCTATCAGTTTGTAGAACTCCCCCACACTTGAGCTTCAGCCTCAAGTAGCGTAGCTTGTTGCGGTGTGGAATGAAGTTGCACCCGCATAAAACACTAGAAGCAACCAAACTACAACTGGAGTTAAGGGTTAGCAAAAACAAAACCAAAGGAGAACGAAAACAAAACAGGAAATAAAAATAGTGGAGTCGTTGTGGGCAAATATTAAAGGGTGAAACGAGTACTCCCCGATAAGATGCGGATGGAAGATAGGGTGCCCGCACAATTGCAGTGGGAGGGGTCGTTGAGGTGCTACCTTCAATCGTTGGAGATGAAGGTCCTCTTGGAAAATTTCGCCAGAGGTTCCTTTGTAATGTTCCTAATTCCATCCCTTTTTCAGAGGGGCTTACCTGTTTCCAAAATATTCACAACACAACGCCACCAATTGGGCGTAAAAGGGCAAGTCCAAAGAATGCCAAAATAGCCCATTATTGAAAACAATGCAAATCTAAACTAACAGAATTTAAAAGACAGACACGAAATGAAATCCGGGTTGCCTCCCGGTAAGCGGCCCTTCTTTAAGGTCTTTGGCTAGACCATACCACCGTGAAGTCATCCGGGATCGAATATGAACGTTGAAGTCGGCTTCAACGGGTGGGTTGGGCGGGCATCATCTAGCAATGAAGAACGACCCGGATCAAAAGGAAATGTGGCCTCAACACTTAGGATGTGAAAGTGTAAACTCCACCGATCGTTCATCAGGTGGAAGTGTTGAGGTGGGTGATCCTTGGTACGAGGATCAAACTGTGGTGGAGCCTCCTCTTCAAATTCAAGGATGTAAACATCCTTATCTTCAGTGAGCGTGCAGGGAGAACTCCGGAGCGGACTTTGTCTTCAATCTTTGGTCCCGGATCAAATGGGAAGGTGGCCTCCACACTTAGCGGGTGTACGTTGAGCTTCCACCCAACTTCATTAGTGCACGGGTGGGGGCCTTGATCCTTCAAATGAAGATCAAAGTTAGTGGGCTCCTCCTCCTCAAATTCAAGGATGTAGACATCCTCGACCTCGGGGTGAGGCTCATAGGAAGAGCCGAGGTGGACATCAACTTCAGAGGGGGATGGCTCCTTGAAGTCGGTGGTGGTACTCTCCTCTGAGGAGTCAGAGGGAGACAGTGTCTCCTCCTTCTCAAAGTTGAGGATGTGAGCATCCTCGTGATCTTGATGGAGCACGGAGAAGGCGGGGAAATATTGGTAGCTGACTTCAGAGGGAGAAAGCTCCTTGAAGTCAGAGTGGAGACTCTCTTCTGATGAAGTGTCTTCATAGTCAAGCCGGGGGTGGAGTGGTGCTGGGCTTTCAGATTCGCACAGGGGAGGAGTTGGAGAGTAGCTCAAGTCCTCAGCAGGCTGTTCCACATCATGAACTGTTTCGCTCTCAAGTTGTTGCACAATCTGATCAATCTGAGCTTGAACATTCATGTTGAAGGTATCTTGCTTCATGGTAAAAGTATCTTGCATAGTCGAGTTAGGCTTGCAAGAAGAGATAAGATCAGACATGAGCTCCTCCAAACTGGGTGAATCAACCTCTACTGTGATCTCAGGACAGTGAGCGCTCTCGTGGTCTCCTCCACACTCTTGGCACACAAGCCTCCGATAGACATATGAGTTGAGGTCCTCCATAAGAGCTCTCAATTCTGCCATTGTTGTTGGACATTGGGGGCTCTCATGGTACTCTCCGCACCTTTGGCATACACTCCAATAATCGGTGTTTTGCTCGGTGTAGTCGCCATGCCAACCTTCTGCTGGGGGAGTGACAGATGGTTCGAAGTTTTCCATAAGAGCTCTCAATTCTGCCATTGTTGTTGGACATTGGGGGCTCTCATGATATTCTCCGCACCTCTGACATACATCCCATTGATTGTAGTTCTCTGCGCCATAGGAGTAACCGTACCAACCTCCTGCTTGATCGTAGTGACCATCCATCAGAATTAAGTACCTAAAAAAAAACAAACAAAAATTTATACACAAAATGGGCAAATTAATGAAATGAAAATCTGCACAAAAACTAAACAGATAATAAACCAGATAGTTGGACCGAAGTCCCCGGCAACGGCGCCAAAAACTTGTTGGGCAAAAATGTGAAACTATCTTGCTAACTATGGGCAGTGAACCCAATCATTGTAGTACAACAAGGTCGTATCCACAGGGACTTCGTAACTATCTCTAATTATAAGCTTAGTAAATGTGCAAGAGGATATATACAAAAGTGCATAAATGTAAATTAGGGGTTTTTTGGGTTGTAATTGGAGAAATAAAGAAAAGCAATAAACACTAAACTAACTATCTAGGATAGGTGTAGCCCGGGATGGATATTTGCACCCGTCCTCCCCTTACTACCGATTGTCGAACCTCGAACTCATAGCTAAACCACGGGAACGCTTAATTAATTAGCAACCTAATCTAGGCCTACTAATCCTAACCAATTTAATCGAGACTTCTCATTCAGCTAAGCCCCGGGTCAATCGATAGCACTAAGCTCAAGTTCCACTAAGTTGCAATGTAGTCTAATCTCAAAATCATCGAAATCAGAGTACACCGTTTTAGTCTCTAACAGTTTAGGTTTCTATCTCTGAATAACATTTTGATAGAATCCCACAATAATGCTAAACTAATCGGTAGGCCAAACCAACCAATTTAACACATAGAAGACAAATTGAGCAAAACCCTTAACAAATCCCCAAATCATGAGCAACAAGTTTAGAAGTCATAAACACTCAATAATCATCTTCATTAAGCTCAAAGACTAAAATAAAGCACAAACACAAGTCAAGATTCAACAATGGAGTTTAGGGATTTGGGACAAAATCCCCAATCCCTAGCTACAAATGATTCTACACAGCCATAGGAGAGAAAATAAAAGAGCAAGGGATAGAAGTAGCCATTAATGGAGCTTGGAAGGAGGTGAGCTTCTCTTCTCTTCTCCTCCCTTCTCTTCTCTTCTTCTTCTTCTCTTCTCCTCTTCTTTCTCCTTAGAATCGCCCTTCCTCTCTGTTTTTGGGGCGGAACTCGACTGAATGAAGAATGGGGAAGTTTTCCCCAAAATTCCCCGTTTTAAAACGCAGATCTGGGCTAATTTTCGACCCGACCGACCTTGCAAGGTCGCAGGTCGGTCGGAGTCAGTAGCGATTTTCGGGCGCGTTTTTAAGTTCGACCGACTTGCAAGGTCGGTCCTAAGGTCGGTCGATTCCAGTAGCTTGCAAAAACGCAAATCTGGGCAAAATTTGGACCCGACCGACCTTGCAAGGTCGGTCCTAAGGTCGGTCGGAGTTTTAACTCCGATTTTGGATCCGTTTGTGCCCACGCGTTCCTCTCTTCGTCTACTTTACTCCTAGCTATGTTACTCCTCCTGTTTAAACAATAAATGTGTAAAACACCAATGAAACACAAAACTAGAGGAAAACAAGCTAGAGTGGAGAAATGAGCATGAAAAGTGTTGATTAAACATATGAAATACACCCCTAAAACATACTCATTTGGACACTCATCAGTGAGTTTAGCTCATTCTTTCCTTTGCCATTCTCCATGGCCGATTGGTAAGCTCTTCATTGCTCTCTCTTTTCTTCTTCATTTGCTAGTTAATTCCTTAGAGCTTCAAAGCTCCATTAATGGTGTTCTAAGTTATAGTACCAATTTAATGTAATTTCCTAGCAACCCTTGCTATTTTCGCCAAGCATTAGTACTCCAAGGAGGTTCCTAAATTCAACAACAACACAAGGAACAACAAGATCAAGTTAAGGTATATTTTTATGTTGAAAAATCCTAGCAAATTCCTTAAGGTATTTCCAAAAATTCTAGGCTTCTAAATCTATATTCCCTTCATTATTTCATGAAGGAAACTTGGATCTACAATCATCCCAAGGTGTACCAAAAATACCTTGCTAAATTTCTAAGGTAAACTCTTGTAAAACTACTCCAAATCTTACTTATAAATCCTTGTTAGAAGTCTAACAAATGGATCTCCTAAATATATACAAGGAGGCCGAA
>CM041779.1:136131380-136260243 GCA_023374045.1 Limonium bicolor | reverse complement strand
TCTCTGTGCTCATCGCAACGAACTCGTCGCTCTTCTCTCTAGGTTTTTCTCTTTTCTTCAACATCTTCTGCTGGTGCCGTTGTTGCTTTCTTTGTGAATCATTTCTGCAAAAAATTGCTTTGGATGGAACTTTCTAGTCCAGAATTTTGTCTGGTCACCTCATCAGACCAAATTCTTTGTTTAGTTACGGTTTCTCCATGATCAATGTTTTCACTGGCGAATTGATTTTCTCTTGGTGCTGGGGGTGATAGGTATGTCGCGCAGGGGCAAGGAATCTTACAGCCTTATAAGCTGATGGACGAGCTCGAGAACATACTCGACGACGAGCAGGCCAGGAAAAAGATCCGTGAAGGAACGTTCGGTGAAGTACTCAAGTCTGCTCAGGTTCTCTTTCTTCTCTGTTCTTATCTGTAATTTTCATTTTATGGTCTGGTATGCCTGATTTACATAGAGAAACTGACTATCGCTCTAATCTTATCTTAACTTCCATGAATCTAGGACTTCTATTTGATTGCGGTTTCTGATCAATTTGAACTTGGATAGAACACACCATTTGTGATCGTTTCTTGATTATGTAGTTTCATTGCGTTTTTTAATTCAATTTTTAGCGTTTCTTGATTTTCTAGTTTTTTTTTGCGTTTTTTAATTCATTATGTAGTGTAAACCGCATGATTATATTCTTCCGAAAAATTGAAATGGCATGCCAGTGCGCTATGATGATCATTCGAACCTTGATCATGCTAAAACGTTGATATCGCTGAGCACATCTAGTGACTGTCTCTTTATTCGACGAACTTCACATATCTACCTATCGTTTCATTATATTACTCGGTTTTGGATTTTATACGCCAACTAGAGAAAAAGACTACTCCCTCCGTCCTGAATTGACCTTCCTGTTTTTTTATGACACGTTTTTCCACTTCAATATTAAGCATATAAGATAAAATAATTTTATAAACTAATTTTTGTAACATATAGTTTATCATGTAAGGATTCATATGCAAAATTTAAATTTTCAAAATTAATTTATCTTATATGTTAAAATTGAAGTCAAACGACATGTCCAAATAGTAACAGGACGGTCAATTCAGACGGAGGGAGTACTATTTATTTCAGTATTATATGATTACCGAATTGATGGATGGATATACTCGGTTGTCTTTAAGCGAAGGATACTGGTCATTTGTTGAGAGCTCGGTGTCCTCAAGGTCAGTCGACATGTGGCACTTCACCGAAAAAGTTGTACCGAAAATAATCAATATAGACTTCTTCTGCGGTGCATGGAACTTGAGACCTTATTATACATGTCGACGGAGCAATTAATTATTATTATTTTTTTTTTTTGAGAAAACGGAGCAATTAATTATTATAAGGGTTTTAGAGTAGCTTTTCTTTTGATCTTTGCTTTGAGCATCTCCTCTTAATTGAAAATTATTTTATTTGTTGTGTAACTCTCATGATCATTTGGGAATTAAGCGTACGGTTTTTTTTTTCTGGCAGAATGACTTGCTATATTTGAAGCATCTTTTTTTAATTAAATTACCCACTCAATATAATCTCGTGAATTTGGGTCATATTTATGGTCTTCTATGTATTATGACTAACTGTTTTCTTTTCAATAGAAGACGCAATGCGTATTACTAATAAGTGATGACGATTACTTTCTTTTTCCTTGTTAAGATAATGCAAATTTCACTTCTATTTCTTCAGGGTAGTGGCCTCTATTTCACTGCTCTTACCAAACTGAATTGTTATGATCGTATGATATTCAGTTATCTTCCTTTATGCTTGACTCTTTAATCTCCCATTACTTTTTGTGGCAGGAAGCAATTATTTTGCCTCCCTTTGTTGCTCTAGCAGTCCGTCCAAGACCTGGTGTCTGGGAATATGTCCGTGTAAATGCTCATGAACTCAGTGTCGAGGAGCTCACGGTTGCTGAATATCTGAAATTTAAGGAGGAACTTGTTGATGGACAGTGAGTATCTAAGAAAAATTAACTTCCGCGTAGTTGAGTACAGAATGCTGTAAGAAATAAAGTTTCAAAAGTGAGCTTTTTCTGTTTTTGGTAACTCTTACATTTGATTGGTTCTGTTTGCTTGTGGCCATAGGTCTAATGATCGTTATGTGCTTGAGCTTGACTTTGAACCATTTAACGCAACATTTCCCCGCCCTACTCGGTCATCATCCATTGGAAATGGAGTCCAGTTTCTGAACCGTCACCTTTCCTCTAACATGTTTCGGAACAGAGATTGCCTGGCACCATTACTTGATTTCCTGAGAGCGCATAAACATAAAGGCCAAGTAAGCTCTCTTCTGTAATCATACTTGTATGAAGTAACTGCACTTTCAACATTTGGGATTAAATAAGTGAGTCAAATCTTTCCACTTAGAGTGTAGCTGAGCTTAGAGGTACCTTTGCAGATGATGATGTTGAATGACCGGATCTGTAGTGTATCTCACTTGCAATCATCTCTAGCCAAAGCAGAGGACTATCTTCACAAAATCCGTGCAGATACGCCGTATTCTGAGTTTCAATATGAGTAAGCATCTTCCGCTATTTTGAGTTGTGCTCAATCAAGTGATCGACTATGCTGTAATTTCAATTTTACCATCTTTCTGCAGCTTCCAAGGAATGGGCTTTGAGAGAGGTTGGGGTGATACTGCAGAAAGGGTATTGGAAATGATGCATCTACTTTCCGACATCCTTCAGGCTCCTGATCCTGCAGTTTTAGAGAAATTTCTAGGGAGGATCCCTATGGTATTCAATGTAGTCATCTTGTCTATACATGGATTCTTTGGACAGGCAAATGTTTTGGGCTTACCTGATACTGGTGGCCAGGTATAGTCATAGTTCTTGTTCTGGTTTTACTGAACTTTATCTTATACACAAAATCTCTAGCGTTGAATGGTCAGAGGTTTTGAATCTGGGCCTTGGTTCAACCAGTAAGTTGGGTTACTTTGCATGATAACTTTTATGACAAACAAATTGCAGATAGTTTATATACTTGATCAAGTACGTGCTCTGGAGAATGAAATGCTTATGAGAATACGGAAGCAGGGGCTGGATATTACTCCCAAATTTTGATTGTAAGGGTGGTTCTACCGTTTATGGGCTACTATATATGTTCTACATTATCTTGGTAATGCTGGTCTAGAAGCCACTCTGGCATTAACCACTTGACTTATTGTTTCCTTTGTTAGGTGACCAGATTGATTCCTGATGCAAAGGGAACTTCCTGCAATCAGCGGTTAGAAAGGGTCACTGGAACAGAACATTCCTATATTCTGAGGGTCCCATTCCGATCAAAGAGTGGCATTCTTAATAAATGGGTGTCTAGATTTGATGTTTGGCCTTATCTTGAGACTTTTGCAGAGGTTCATTTTTAAATATTTTTCCTGTATTTATTGTTTTCTTGAATGGTTTCCCCATCAAGCGAAAGTTGTAGTCCAGCAATATGGTTGCCTTACTTTGAGGAGTGAACTTGTTTCTTTGGTAGTATAACTTTTATATGAGCTTTGAATCCTGTCCTGGTATTGACTTTTTCTCAAATCTCTGTTTTCAATGATGGTTTCTGTGATGCGTCTGTCATCATCAGGATGCGGCCGGTGAAATTACTGGAGAGTTACAGGGGCGACCAGATCTGGTCATCGGCAATTATAGTGATGGGAACCTTGTTGCTTCATTACTAGCTCATAAAATGGGAGTCACTCAGGTTCGCTACTAAATTTGCTTTGTTTAACCAATGTGTATAGTATTATATTACAAGGCCTCCTGTGCTTTTTGGTTCTGTAGTGCAACATAGCGCATGCTTTGGAGAAGACAAAGTATCCTGATTCTGACATATATTGGAAGAAGTTCGAGGAGAAGTACCACTTCTCCAGTCAGTTCACCGCAGATATAATAGCCATGAATCATGCTGATTTTATTATCACCAGCACATACCAAGAGATTGCTGGAACGTAAGTATCTTCCTTACTATCTTCACACATATAGATTTGAGGATTCTAATTAAGCTGGGATGACATGAACATGATATTAATAAGACCCTTGTGAAGTACAATAAAACCCCACATGCGGTGTTATATGATTTCAACATCACGGTTTGGAAGATTCTAAGTCCAGAAGAAATTATATTATAGTTCCTTGTTAAACTTGAATACACAATTGCAAGTGAATGCCGTGAATGGGGTGGGGTCTGAAGACAATCCCATTCAACCTTGCCCACATTAACGTTAGGATTCTGGGTGTCTCGTGTCTGTACTGCTTAATGTGATCAGGTCTTCTTTGGTTGAAGTAATGTATAAATCCTTTGTTCTCATATATATGCTACATCTAGGAAAAGAACTTCGTGTTTTGCAATAAAATAGACCTTAACCTTATTTTGATGAAACCATGGAGGATACGTGTAACATAGTTCTTTTAATTGTTTGTACAATTTATAATGACTTTAGGCGTGTATCAGCAGAGGGAACGTTTGCTTTTTTTTCTTTTCTTTTCATGCGTACCACCTGTATACTGACCTATAAGTACAAGAATGGGTGAGAGTATCTAAGGGTATTGTTTTATTTCGGGTATTTCGTACTACTCTACCTCTGATCTAATTGAAGCATCAGAGGTGTACTTCATGGCAATCTAGTTCCTCATTTTTTGCGTCTTCTAGGCATAATAATGAGCATTTTTTTTCTCTTTTTGTCCAGGAAGAACACTGTTGGTCAATATGAGAGCCATTCATCTTTCACTATGCCTGGGCTGTACCGAGTTGGTACACGGGGATAGATGTGTTTTGATGCCAAGTTCAATATTGTCCTCTCCAGGGGCCGACCTGACAATCTATTTTCCTTTTCCTTATAGTGACAGCGAGAAGCGGCTCACCTCACTACATGGTTCTATAGAAAAACTGTTGTTTGACCCTGAGCAGACTGATGAATGCATGCAAGTACCTATTTTTTCTTTGGTGTTTTTCTTGGAAAAAAATGAAGTCCTTATTGTGTTCAGTATCAAGATAATAGAACCTTGCGGTCATAGTTGATGGATATTCTGCATTAGTGTTTAAGACCTCCGAATCTTCTGATATTGGTCCATGCTTCTTATCTTCATTCTACACCATCTGTAGTGGCAACTGAAAGATCAATCAAAGCCAGTTATATTCTCAATGGCAAGACTGGACAGAGTGAAGACATTACAGGGCTGGTTGAGAGTTATGCTAAGAACAAAACTAAGGGAGCTGGCCCAACCTCATTGTTGTTGCTGGGTATATCAATGTGGAGAAGTCCATGACAGGGAGGAATTGTAGAATTGAAAAAATGCACAGCCTCATAGAACAGTATGATCTGCACGAGCAATTGCGATGGATCACACTCAAACCACCGCACTCGTAACGGTGAGCTCTAACCGTTACATTGCTGATAAGCGAGGCATTTTCCGTACAGGTACCTTGTTATGTTTCTAAACTTAAAAAAATCTCATTGAGCACAAGAACGACAAAGGCTTGTTTTATATGAGATGCTTCTGCTATATGGCAACGCAGCCAGCATTTTATGAAGCATTTGGACTGACTGTAGTAGAGGCAATGACTTGTGGGCTACCAACTTTTGCTACTTGTCATGGCGGTCCTGCTGAGATAATTGAAGATGGCGTATCAGGATTTCACATTGATCCTTACCATCCTGACCAAGCTGCCCAG
The DNA here is from genome assembly GCA_023374045.1 of Limonium bicolor. Classification (NCBI taxonomy): domain Eukaryota; kingdom Viridiplantae; phylum Streptophyta; class Magnoliopsida; order Caryophyllales; family Plumbaginaceae; genus Limonium; species Limonium bicolor. The sequence continues at coordinate 136,254,559 of CM041779.1, read as the reverse complement.
AAGATGGCAGATTTTTCTTGAGAAATGTAAAGAGGACGGTAGTACTTGGGATAAAATATCCAATGGTGGCCTCCAGAGGATCTATGAGAGGTATATTTTTACCTCAAGTGCTGTTAATAGAATTGATATCTACTTTGTAGTGGGAATATGTCTCTGGGTCAAACCAAATTGTCCTGTTGATAGTAGTATGAAGTCTCTGCTAATACTGATTTTGTGTGGCTAGGTATACCTGGAACTCTATTCTGAGAGGCTAATGACCTTAGCTGGAGTCTACGGGTTTTGGAAGTATGTTTCTAAGCTGGAGAGGAGAGACCCCGTCGGTATCTTGAGATGTTCTACATTCTCAAATACAGAGAATTAGTGAGTTCAATCCTTGTCCTCTGCACTTAGTAGTAGTGAACATCACATGTTTCTACTTATTGTAGTTTTTCCTTCCCCCCTGGTGGTCTCTAGAATATAAAAACATACCACAATTTATGTCATCTTATTGGAAATATTTTCTCGTTCCTTTTGGCTCAGGTTGCGTCTGTACCCGTTGTAACAGACGAGGAACCTTCCGTCACCGATGCTACTGCTACATTTCGTGGCCCGTAGACACCCTTCTTGGAGTGTTTGTTCTTCCTGTTCCTGCATAAGCTGTACTTGTTGTAAGTATATATGACATAAAAAAAAACTTTTCTCCGTCTGTAGTATTGTCTAGGATGCCAAGGGACGGATCGAATTGTATGTTGTAAATTATGAAACGTAAATAATGGGAGCATATAGAAGTGCTTAGGGAGGGGGTACAGAGTACTCTTCTCCCACGCTCCCCCCTGTACGTATTTTGCTAGTGTTATACCTCTTACTGGGGTGCTTGATCAGGAAAAGACTCTGTAAACTGTTACAAGTGTAACTTGGGATAGACGGTACCCCTTCCGTTTATGATGTTAAGAGTACTGTGTTCTGTTAGTGCCAAGTGCAGCGCCGCGATGTAAAAAGGCTGCGGGTTTTTTTTATAAGCACTGGCTTGAAACCAAAAGAGGCAAGATGCCGTACAAAGTTTTTTTTTTGGTCGAGCTAAGCCTTTTATATAACTTAAACTAGAGATTAAAGAGATTAAAGACTTCAGAGGGTAAAAGGAGGGCAGCGTTGAAGGAGATCCACCAGCACCGGGAATTTGAACAGATTTCCACATGAGTGAGGTTGAGTTCTTTGATCATCTCAACAGTTTTAAGGGCGGCAACAGTTTCGGGCGTGAAGGGCGGCAACAGTTTCGGCGTGAAGAGCTCCTGCTCAACAAAAACCTCTACAACCCTTCACCCATTGGCCCCGTTAATTTCTACATAAGCGCCCTACATAAGCAATTCCAGAAATTGAATTAAGTGCACCATCGATATTAAACTTGAAGCAGTTTAAATTATGAGGAGTCCAGCAAGATACTTCCCTGATTTTTGAGCAGCTTGTGATAGTCCCCTCTGGAACATTTGTATTGACTGTGCCCCCCTATTCTGGAATAGAGCTTGAGTAACAATCGTGATAGGCTGAAACATCCTGTTTTTCTTTACCAAAAACCTTGGAGTTTCTCCAAGTCCACAAAGAGTAACGCAATTGGAAGGAGCTTTCTCTCTACATCATTATAAAAGAAGTTTGGGTTGCTATTCGCAGTACAAAATTACTAATCACCGCAGTACAATTTTTTTTTAAATCATATTAACATTGTAAACATGTAATGATGTGTCCCTGTGTTTTGTTTTTTAAAAAATGATATCTGACAGTAATTTAAACCCCAGAAGTTTGTAGTTGATTAGTAGCGAATTTTGCTAGTTACTTTTTTGTTGTAATCAATAATGGAATCTTTTTTTTAAAAAAAAGTGTTGGATTTGTTATTTATGTGTTTACACTATTAATATGATTTAAAATTAATTTATAGTGCGAATAGCAAAAGTTGAATAAGTTGGAATGTTGTGGGGAGACACGTTTTCTGAAACAATGAGAATTGAATGACCAAATTTTAGTCAAAATGATTAAAACAACAAAGTTACAATAACTAAGTTAGCCTAACATTTGTAATGGATCTTAACCGTCTCTCCTTCCACTACTTTAATATTGTATTACTTAATTAAGAGGAAAAATGTGAAGAAGTACTACATTCGTGCTGTCCATTGAAGAAACCGGTGAAAATCCATTATAAATCTATCCCACATAATTCATAACGTGTTGTTATACTTTTTCTGGATTTATAATCTTTGGTAGATGTTTGAACGTGGAATAAACGTGTTGTTATACTTTTCTAGATTTATAATATTTCCGTTGGATTGTATTATGGCGATATTTTTTAATTGAATAATGCAAATAACATTTGAAACAACTTTCATCGAACATCTTGAATCACAACTAAGTTACACAACATATTACAAGATGACTTTGATGTAAAGACATCTTTAGGACAAAAAAACATAATTGATATTATCAATCATCATTACTACCAATTGACTCATCACTCTTGCCTTCATATGAATTAGAGTGATTCGAGTTCCCACAAAATGGAACTGTCATACACTTCATTGCTTGCAACTGACTCCATTGATGTAACCCCCTCTACCGCTAATACCGTCATTACTGTACAAATACTTACCTTCGCAGCGGATAATACATACACAACGGCGGGTGTACAATGCCGCTAGTCACCACGTGACTAACAAGGCCAGCTACACTACTACATACTATCGGTCTGATGAATTGAACATACCGAGTACTCTACACAATACATTCTTTCCTTGCATACTCAACCATAATTCAATTACAACTCCAATACAATACTATACCGAGTCTACTACAATCCTTAACTTACCGATACAGTTTGGACTTCCAGATTCGCATTACAATACAAATACAAATCCTATAATTCAACTACCCATGCTTACATAGCAGCCCCGTCTACACTCACGAACAACGGTCAGCTTCAAATACCTGTAAAAAAAACGGCGCCCCTAGGAGCTCAGCAAAATTGCTGCATATGAAATTCGCATATACCGCGTGCTAACCGCGGTACGCCGACTACTTTGGGTCGGATATATATGGTTTCATTTTACATGCATACATACATACTAATACTACAACAATCAACAAACATACTTACATACCTATACAAGGTTCGTTACCTACCAAGGAAGACAAGTTATCAGTCAACCGTTCATTTTAGCTATTTGTTCGCAAAGTTTCCACCAAGCTGGATCTTACTTACTCGTTGTTTTTACCCACGTTGCGCTCACTACCTTACTCATTATTTACTCATGCTCTACTCTGTACTCACTACTACTAATACTAACTCTTACTCAATACTCATCACTTGCTCTCGCATACTCAGTACCCATACTCTTCTCCTTACTCGTACTTACTCATTGCTCGATACTCATTACATACTCATACTTACTCATTACTCATTACTTTACTCATACATACGCAATACTCAATACTCATTACTCTTGGTCTCTGGGGCGGAGTCATACACAAGACTCGCCACCGGGCCTACAAATACAAAGGGCTATACTCCTAGCTCCTCAAATATACAAATGTCCACTTTTACTGGATCACTCAAATTCCCAACACTCCTCACTCAGAGTATCTTACAATCTCATGATTAGCCTAGAAGTATCTCTCTCGATAACCTCCACTAGCTTAGGGAATTACCACCGTCTAGTATTCTCACATTAAGGGTTTCCCCAACGTATCGAATACTCTCATGTTCGGGACATTACTTACATCAGTCGGGTCCTCTCATAGTGGGTCGACTATTGCTAAGGGTTTGAAGATCCCTCATCATTATTTACTACTCTCAAGGTTCATGGCTTGCATCAACATTAATTCCTCTAGTAGGGATTATTCATATACTTTCACACTACTTATTGTTGGTGGATTATTCATTTCGGTTCTCTTACCGTTATCGGGAGGTTACCACTCCCATGCACTCCCTCACATTCTAGTGAGTTCATTGGTTTGCGTTATCGTATGTTGGTTCGTTAGTTTAGTGCGTTTCTACGTTTCCGTTAGTTCACAACATGACTCTTACTACGAGTCACTAACACAAGACTCATCTATGAGTCGGTCTACGCACTAAGTGAAGCCCACAATCAATCAAGAAGGGTTAGCTCATACAACATACAGTAAGACATATAATGAAAGGCAATAAACCGTTTTCATGCTTTAGTCTTGATTAGCCGGCATACAGCACACAAATCAACGTAACTCGGTTAGCATACGGGGCATGAGAAAATCATACCTTTCACCGGGGTTAGCTTTACCGTGTGTTCCCTTGTTCCTCGGTTCACACTTGTCCCACTGATAATGTTTCCAACATTGTTATTAATACTACGTTCATACGATACACAATATTACTACTACTCCCGTACTTACCCCGTTATCCCGATATACTTAGTTTCACTCATGTCAACTATGTCCTTACTTCCCACTCATTTCCTACACTTGTTTACACTTCTTAGGACCTTTAAATATCACCAAACAAGGCCTTAACAACTTCTAAAACCATTACCAATCAATCCCCCATCATTTAAACCCTAAAAATCACATTCTACAAGTTTTTTGGGGTGGTCCGGGACTTGGTCCGAACCCAAGGTCCCGACCATTCATTCTGTGTACTCTTGGCCTAATTTAACACCCTGGTCCGGGACTTGGTCCTGGACTAAGGTCCCGGACCAATACCTGTTTTGAGTCTCGACCATTTCTGATGCGGTCTGGGACTTGGTACATATCCTAAGTCCCAGACCCTGCTAAAAACTACTATTGAGGTGATTTTTCACCCCCTAATCCATCCTTAAACCACCTTCAAACTTTCCCTAATCTTTCCACAAGTTTCCCAGATAATTAATCACCCTAAAACATGCTCTAAACCACTCCAAATCCTTGGTTAATCCTTACTCTCCAATTCTTGTTCAAATTCAACAATTCACGTTCTCACATTTTGCATTTTTCACTCTTTTGCACTTCTAACTTCTCCTTGCTAGTTTTTACGTCTTACCAAGCCTACCAAATCATTTAATGACCATACCAATTCATTCCTAGATATACACCATTCTAAAACCCAAGTCCCACTCTCACTTCCACTATTCTAACACTAACTCTTTTTTTCCAAGGCATTTCAATACTCCCATGCTACAGATTTTTACACCTCTCTTATCCATCCTCCATTTACCATTCCAAGTTACCAATATCTCTAACCTACACTACAAGCACCAAGTTTCCCCAATACACTAAGTCCTCTTTAAACACTTGTTTTCTCTACCCATTTTGCCATAACCTCCCCATAAATCTTACTTACTCCAAACCATCAATTCTCACCAACTTCATTCCTAACCTAGCCACACCCTTACAAGGGGTCCTACCAGCACTCAAAGCAATATCAATTTACCAAAACTTTCACAAACAACAATACTAATACTAATACACATACTCCAATTACTTGGCTCTAAGGCCCTTATTACACACACACACTTTACAAATCCTTCTAATTCGTACACATACCTCTCCATTCCAGTTTTGGGTTCCTTCATTCTTTACCCATTCCCATAATTCAAATACATTAAATTAGTAGTTAAGGTAGATTTCCTTACCTTGAATATTCAAATCCTCTTTTAAATTCTCCTCTTGCTCCTCATCTTCTCAAAATCGGTCAAGAGGGAATGGAGTTTCCAAACTCCATCCCAACATTCAAGAAACACAAAAATACACTCAATTAATTATCTAAACCCTTAGGAAATCTTAATTCAATGAAAGGCCTCAAAGCATATAGTTAGGGTTTACCTTTTGAGCTTTTCAAGAGGGGTTCTCACCCTTGAATCAAGAAGGGGGTTACCCCCACCATTGGAGGGTTGAAACAAAGCTCCAAAACAGGAGAAAAAACAAGGTAAGAGAGAGAGGCAAAATCGGCCATACTTAAGAGATGGAGAAAAGTGAGGTCTTTCATGGAGATTTCTACCTTGTTTGAAAGAGGAGACTCCAAGCTTCATAATGGTGTGCTTTTCTCTTCAAATGGGGAAAACCCATGGAGATGAAACTCATCCTTTTTGAATTTTGAAAAGAGGGAATGATAGAGGATGATGAGGAGTTCAAATATGTAATTATTTTTGTGATTGGAGCTTGGAGGAAGCTTGGGCAAGGCAAAGAAGTTGAGGTAGCCATGGATGGCACCTTGAAATCGCCAGCAAGGGGGGAGAGGGAGTTTCAGTCGGCTGGGAAGGAGGAGAAAGAAAGGAAGGAAAGAGAGAGAGGGGAAAAGAAAATAAGGAGGAGAGAGAGGGTACCCTTTTGCTTTTCTACTTTTTCCTTTCTTCTCTTCTTTTCTCACTAACTAGCTAGTTGTAAGTGAGTGTGTGAGTGGGCTGTTTTACTAATTAAAAACCGGCCCCATATATATGTACAAGCTGGAGCGTTTTTCGTCCTTTACAGAAAACGCTCGTTTATTTACCCGGTTTAGCACTATTCACTAACCGGGCCCGTTTTCCGGAATTTTCTCGTTTCCTTAATTTTAATGGTTATTATACTCCCATCAACGTTTATTTATAGTCATTTGATGAACTATAATTTTTACGGGTTCGTTTGACCACTCAAAATCACGTTTTCGGGTTTTCTCGAAAAACGCGCGCTAAAGCTCTATTAGCGTTTTAATGCATTATTTGGTCCCGTTTTCTTCGGGAGTTGTTCCCATATATTTATTTTGGTCTTATTAAGCCATAGGAATCCATATAATACGCTAACCGAGGTCTCATACCTCCTATGGTTATTTAACGCTTATTTAGCGTTTTTCGCTTTTTAAGCGTTTCGTTATTTTTTTGGATTTATTTCCTTACCAAATTACTTAGGCACTATTAGGGCCTTAAATACCATATTAAAATAATTTAATCACCATATTAAAGTTCGGGGTATTTCAATTGAAAAATCACTGTTGTCTTCATATGAATCTGGGAGTGATTCTACTTCCCACAGTATTGAACTCTCATTCACCCCCACCCAGTCATTACTTCCAGTAGATTCTTCTTGGTTGTGGAGTTCCTGGTTGCGGAGTGATTCATTCTCCACCATTGAAACATCACTCTCTTCTGTATCGGAAAGGGATTCATGCTCCCATATGATAGTAGAAGTGTTTTCGGAATTTGATTGGTTGTGGAGTGATTCATTCTCCACCATTGAAACATCACTCTCTTCTGTATCGGAAAGGGATTCATGCTCCCATATGATATTAGAAGTGTTTTCGGAATTTGATGAGTGACTCATGATAATGTGAATGGGTTGTGAATTTGAAGGAGTTGGTGGTGTGGAAATATGAATTGTAAAGAATCAGTAGCAACTCTACTCCTTTTATAGAGAAAGCACAAGCTCCATATTTTTACTTAAAGCGTTGTGCTTGTGTCTGATAGTGACTCTGTCCTTAAAGTTGATGTTGAAGCTAATAGTGATTATGTCCTTACATGTATTCTCCATAAAATTGTGAAATGTCATTTCGTACCTTGTATAGTCCTTACATGGAGGTTGTGTGTGATCATGTCTACTAGTGACTGTGTCTTTACATGTAATGCTGAAGCTAAAGAAGGTACATACTTGTATTCCCCATACAATTGAAATGTCATTGCGTACCTTCTGTAGTCCTATAAGGAATCTTATGGGTTGGAATACCAAAATGCAGTAGCTGTGTAATAATGTACATGCAAGTCATCCCATTTAAAAATAAGCAATTTACACACACATTTACACACATGTCAAATTAAGACACTAATTGAGCTCACTCGTGTCAATTAAGACACTAATTGAGCTCACTCGTGTCAAATTAAGAGACACTAATTGAGCTTACTTGTGTCAAATTAAGACACTAATTGAGCTCACTCGTGTCAAATTAAGACACTAATGGAGCTCACTCATGTCAAACTAAGACACTAACTAAGCTCACTCGTGTCAAATTAAGACACTATTGAGCTCACTCGTGTCAAATTAAGACACTACTTGCTCACTCGTGTCAAATTAAGACACTACTTGAGCACACTCGTGTCAAAGTAAGACACTAATTGAGCTCACTCGTGTCAAATTAAGACACTAATTGAGCTCACTCGGTCAAATTAAGACACTAATTGAGCTCACTCGTGTCAAATTAAATGACGACCTGGCTCAATTAGTGATTTTAATTTGACATGAGTGAGCTCAATTAGTGTCTTAATTTGACACGACTTTTGACATTTTGTATTTCCAATATTTTGTCATATAGTTGAGTGATTTTGGGACCTAAGAAAGAGTTTAAATGACTGCTGCTGCTCGGAATGAACCTTAACTTTCAATTCTGCGATTCATGGGGTTTGAATTCTAGGACTTTTATTAGGAATTTCTACATTTTGATATATTTCAGTTCTAGTGACATAGACATTAGGTTTGTTCTGCTTGGTAGAATGGTTCAACATATAGCGTTCTTCGGTTTTATATAGCGTTCTCCGGTTTCATATAATCAACATATACCATATTACAAAATTAAAAGAACAACTAGGAGACTGTGCCTCCGCATGCTCCACACGGTGGTCATGATAGCTACCCCCAGCAGAAGTCTGTGCCTCCGCATGCCCCACGTGGTGGCTACTCTGACCCTTTATATCGTAACTGGAGCTATGGAGCTCGGTCAGATCAGCAGATGACCAACCTGCAGAGGATGAAGCTGTAGGCATCCTCCCCCTAGGTTTGTGTGCGACTGGGTCGGAATTGTGGGATGACTGGGCAGGGGATGGATCCATGATGGGCTGCTGCTGTGGGTGATATGATGAGTGACGTGGCGGCTCAACATGATCCTACTGTGGCTGGATTGATGAGTGTCGTGCAGGCTCAACATGACCCAGCTGTGGCTAGAAAGATGAGTGCCGTGGAGGATCAACTCCGGCACCCCGCTCACGACGGTACAAAGCAGTCATTAGTTGCTTCACATTTTTGTCCTTCTTCTTTTTGGTGTACACATTCTTCAGAGATTTCTTGAACCTATCCATCTCTGCACAAGTTGAACAAACCACAAATAAGATAAGATACACAAGTAAGTAATAATAAATCAACAGAACAATTATAGCATATCACTGTCAAATGTAAGAGTTATTTTTGGTGGTAAACTTTGAGTTATAATTATAAGAGAGAAATGATATGTATATGTAAGATTGGGGGTGAGAATGTAAATTCCTTTGAACTATATATTTCATTCTTCATTCCAATACATCAATTATAACTATATAATTCATTCTTCATTCCAAGTCACCACACAACAGTCAAACAATATTTCAACAATCATTAGTCAGGGTAAGATTTCACAGTAACATTAATTTCACAGTAAATACCAATACACTTTTATGCTTGCTCAGAATCATCAAGTTAACCAACCAAGTGATCAATCGACGCCCAAAACTGATCAGAACCCAAACTTGCATGAGCAACAGAAACCCAAACGACAGTTAATTTCCTTTCCTCGACAATTAATTGTAGCTAAGCTGTGATATCAAATTAATTTAAACCAACAGATATATATAACCTTATATAACCTATATTACCTTCAACTATCTCTAATGATACACAAAAATGAGACCGTAAAACCTCACCCACATCGGCCACAACAAGGAACGAACAGCAATTTTATGTATTTACATCCTTGTGTACTAGCTAAGTAAAGTTAGTATAAGTCTAAGGAACCTTAAGATTCATTTTGGAATTATAAGGACTTATGTAGCGTTACAATTATATGTTTAGGTTATAATTGATGTATATCATATTATAAAACATTAGACGAGTCTAGGTAATTATAAGATAAATTGGAATGGCTATAATTCAAGACTTACAACGTTTAATTCATTTAAGAATCCCATCTTTCTTATGAGTTTGTCAACTCTGACTTTCCTAGTCAACCCCTTTGACCAGGAAGGTCAAAGTTGACAAACTCATAAGAAAGATGGGATTCTTAAATGAATTAAACATTATTGTAACTCTTTGACTTTATAATTGTCATTCTCTTATTTAATATTTGAGTTAGTTTATTAGTACTGTTAATTTTAAAATGTTATGCTTTATAATTATTAAATAAATTAAAAAAGATTTATTATAAAAAACGAACTCGCCCCGATAGTAGGGGAGAAACTAGCCACTCGTGTCAGCTCCCGGGGCGAGTTGCCCCAACTAGTGTGCGCCGCCAAGGCGAGCTCAACTCGTTTGTTCCTGCCGTCGGGGCGAACAACCTATGTTCGTGTCGCTCGTCGAGGCGACCTGGAGCAACCCGTGTCGAGTTCAGAGGCGAAACGAGATCGGGCGAAGGGCACCGCGAGTCTCTATGACTCGTGTCTTCTGGAGAGGCTAGCTGAAGCGTTCCGTGTCGGGAGTTGAAGCGAATGGGGGCAGCTGGTTGCCAGGCGAGGCGACCTAGAGCGAGTCGCCTTCCCAGGCGAGGTGAACTGGAGCGAGTCGCCTTCCCGGGCGGGGCGAACTGGAGCGAGTAGTTTCTCTTGCCGAGGCGAGCTCCAAGAACTCCATTAATGGAGTTTTCACAAGGTTTTTTTCAGAATTTTAATTGTAGATCTAGCCTAAATCATTTAGTTTTTGTAAAACTAACACCAAATTCGGAATCACCACATCAAGATCTACGACTTGGGAATTTTTTTTTCAAAAAACTCACTGGAAATTTTTTCCAGCGGTGGTCCAGCGATCTGGAAGAGAGGATTCCGGTGAGGTAATTCAGAGGAGAGATAGTGCATGCGTGAAAAATGAAGATACGGGACATGTCCCGTTTTATATAACGTGCACATTTTTAAGCGTTTTTTTGGCAAAAACACTCATTCTGACTCGTTTTCAATATATTAACGTCGTTTGGTAGTAAATACATTAGAACGTCTATAATTTAACTGAATAAATGTCAATTCACAATTATAATGTTCAAACGAACTAAAACAGGTTTTTAGCGTCTTACATTTTGATGAGAGCGTTTTTTACTGTTTATGGTGATGAATGTTTTTTTAAAAAAACAAAAGCTACGACACGATGTCACTACATATTTACAACGTTAAAATGATTTAAAAAAAATGTACTGCGGTGATTAGTAATTTTGTACTGCGAATAGCAACCCAGAAGAAGTTAGCAGAATTGTGAGTGTTTTCAGAAATCCAACTAGATAAATCCCTATTAAAGAACTTAGAACTACAATCTGGAACCAGAAATTTATTCCAAATCTTTTTCAATGGGTTGTCTCCTCAGTACATGTAGAATAGTTTCTTCCTGGTAGCAAAAGTGGCAAGAATTGTCACTAAACAAACCTAGCTGAAAGTGTCTAGAGTTTGTGATAATCTTTTCAAGACTAACTCTCTACAAAAACATTTTAATTCTTTCTTACACCCTCAATTTCCAAATCTAACAGAATGGAAAGTTAAAATTTGAACTATGACCATGGCCACCGGATAACAATTTATATGCTGAGTTTTACTGTAGTTTCCACTATGGTCATATATCCAAGAAAGAAAGTCAGGATCACCCTCAGTAAAGACTTTAAGCTTTTGATCTTATCACACACCTAGGGCGGCAAGAAATGAGAGATTTTTTCCCACTTCCAACCAGATGCTTGCGACCAGTAGCTAGCAACATTTCCTACAAAAACTCATCCGGAATGTCATTACATTTCTAGTATAATAGGCAAGGTTGAACAGCCTAGAAGTCAGACCAAAAATTTATTCCGGACCCATTACTTACAATCCATCGGGTACCCAGTTCAATAACCTCTGAACACTTGCGCACCCCTTTCCAAACTGGAGAACATCTTTTAATATTAGGGTTAGGGTACCGATTCTGAAGCAGTTTTAAACAGAGGTTGGACAGGTTAGTAACTAAATTTCAAATTAACTTACCAAACACACACTTATTCATCTCCCTAGATTTCCGAATCCCTAATCCTCCTTTATTTTTAGGTAAGCAAATCCTATCCCACCCAACATCATGCAATGCTCTACCACCCGATTCATGGCCTTAAATAAAATTACGACTCAAACGATCAATACTATCACAAATATGGACATAAAACAGTTTATAATGCATACTATGTATAGGAATTGATGAAACCGCACTTTTGACGAGACAAACGACCAACCATGGAGAGAGATTTCAATTTCCAACCCGACAAATGCTCTTGAATTTTTGCCACAATCAGATTATCAGCTTGTTTACTATCCTTACCTTGATTTAGGTAAACTCCCAAGTATTTACCAAAATTTCTAGAAGACTGCATGCCCGCCTCTAATTCCAGAATACACGCTATTTCCTCACTCGTCAAAGTTAACTACCTACCCCGACGCCTTACAAAACTCCTCCAACAACTACGTATAGTGCACACTTGCCTGCAAGTAGCTTTACCAAAAAGAGCAAGATCGTCCGCAAAAAATAAATGAGAGATGAGAGTGTCTTTTTTACCTAAAGAGAGAGGAAGCCATTCTTTTGTATCAACTTTTGCCTGAATCGGTTGGGAAAATCTTTCCATGCTCATAATAAAAATGAAAGGGAGAGGGGATCTCCCTGTCGAATCCTCCTACCAACAGCAAAAGAATCAGAGAGAATCCAATTCCAATTTATTTGGAATGAGACCGAGGTAATACACTGCAAAATAACATTTTAAGCCTAGAAGGAATACCCATACATTCAAGAATCTCCCTAATGAATTCCCAATCTAGATGATCGTAAGATTTTGCTAGATCTACCTTTATAGCTACAAAACCACCCTTTTTCTTGAAGTTTTCATACAACATAGTGCTTCTTGGATGAGAATAATATTCTCAAAAAATATTCCTGTCGGGAACAAAGCTGGATTGGTTTTCCGATACCCAAAAAGGCATAAATGGCTTCAGCCGATTCACAATGGTTTTAGCAAGGATCTTATATTGGACTTTACCTAAAGAGGTGGGGCGAAATGACTTACCAGGGTAGGATGTTCCAGTTCAGGGATCAGAGTGATAATTATTTCATTGAGATTGGGGTTGAATTTCTAAGTAGAAAAACTTCTCTATCAAACTGAAAAACCTTGTTTCCAACTAGATTCCAAAAACGTTGGTAGAAACCTGCAGGAAAACCATCCTTACTCAAGGCACTAAAGGCTTTCATGCCCTTGAGAGCTAATATAACCTCGTTGATATCAATCTCTCTATTCAACTCATTAAAGTTTTCTAGAGATAGGAGCCTAAATTCATTGAATCTGAGAGGTTCAAGGAACTGCTCAGATTTACTGAATTGATTAGAAAAGTAATTCACAAATAACTTACCAAGCTCATAGGGCTCCGACACCCAAGTCCCATCACAGCCCAGCAGTTTATGAACTCTATTTCTATTTCTCCTAATATTAACTTTAGTGTGGAAATAGGAAGTGTTTCTGTCCCTAAGTTCAATCCAATTATCCCTTGACTTCTGACACCATAGAGACTCTTCCCTAAGCAGCCAAGTCTCTAATTCTTTAGAAATCTTCTTTTCCAAGCCCCTAAGAAGACTACCTTTACCCTCATCGATAGCCCCATGAATTCCCTTCAGTCTAGCTAAACACCTTCTTTTATTGCCAATGTTGTGGCCAAAGACATTCTTATTCCAAAATCTCAAAAATTCACCTAACTTATCAATGGACAAATCAAGGCTAAGGTTAGGATTCCAATTCCTACAAACAGACTGTTATAACCCAAAGTTTGATTTCAGAATGCAGAATTTATTTCTTTTTTTAAACTGGTTAATTGTGGATTCAGAACATGGGAGTCCTTTGTGTTAAAGAGAGGGACGAGATAGTCATTTTCCTTTCCCCTTCTAATTACTGGTAAGTGATTTAAATTAGTAAATAGTTCATTATAACTCTTCCACTTCATCTATCATGATCTCATTATCGTTCCGCTTTCCAAAATTGTTCGGTATGCTCCTCTCTCTTTTCTCTCTCTCAACGTTCCTCTCGATCTGCTAAGTTGCTACCCTTGGATCCTACAAACCAATTTGCTACTGTGGAATTCTCCTTCTCTGCAAATCTCTGGTCATACTAAGGTACAGTTGTCAGATTTTGCCCTTCATTGTTCATCAGTCTTAGAACTTCCTCCGTTCTTATTTTTCTTTGCAATTTGGTGTGGAATCAGCGTTTGTCTTAGTGCCTCTCTGTTGATCTCCTCCTGTTGACCCTTCTACAAATTCGCTGTCAGAATCAGGTTCGAGATTGTGACTACAATTTCTGTTTTGTTTGAGGGTTTGGGCACTGTTTTGACTCGAGGTTTTGTCTCTGCGTTTATGGGTTAATCAGTGACTTGGAATTGTGTTCCTGGCTGCGTCGTGGGCTTATTTTTACTGCTTCAGATTTGGAATCGTTTTGCTAATTATCAAGGTAGGTGGCTGATGGATTCAATTAGTGTGTTCAGCCTTGGGGTGTTTATAATCTGGGGTTTAGATTAACTAAATTACACTGTGTTTGTTCTAAATTCTGCTAATTTACTTTGGTTTCAACTGGCTAAAACCCCCAAGGTTGTTTTTCTGTAAATAGTGAGCTTTCTATTGTAAGTTGGTGATTTGTGACGCCTCTGTTCGTGTCTGTTTTCGTTCTGGAAATTCTGATTTTTGTCGTGTCCGAACGTCTGTCCGAACATTGATGTTCGGACAGACCCTGTTTGCCTTTGTATTTTCAGCGTTTTTACATGTGTCCAAAACTTCCGTCCTAACATGTAAGTTCGGATGGGGAGCGAGGACGAGTCTGGCATATAAGCCTCGGGCTGTGTCCGAACTTATATGTTCAGACATAAGTTCATACACCCCTTCTGTTTTTCTCTGATTTCAGTTCGACTTGTGTCCAAACTTTTGATGTCCGGACACAAGCTCTGACGCCACCACGACATTTTTCTTCGGAACTTGTCCGAACTTTGAAGTCCGGACATCATTGGTTTCAACTCTCGGCCTATGTCCGAACATTGATGTTCGGACACATGTTCGGACATTTGGTTTTCTGCACCTTTCTACTCTCGACTTGTGTGCGAACAATGATGTCCGGACACATGTTCGGACATGCCTCTGTTTTTGCCTACACATGCTCGTTTGAACTCCGTTTTGACTTCTGTTTGCAGGGTTGTATTCCCCTAATGATGACTAAGCTTTCTAAACACTTTGTGGTGCTAATCGTGCACTTATGCTTATTATTATTTAAGCTTCTTTTTTGGGACCTAGTATCTTTGTGTCTGAGCCGTGGATGGGTGGGTCTAGCTATCCCGTAGGGCGCTGCGTAGGACGTCCTTCTGTTATTTGCCACGGGTGTCTCCCCTGCTCGGTTTACGAGTGAGGTCCATCTTTCTGTTCACGGATTCTATCCGTTCTTTTTGTATGCTTTGATATCTAGTATCTCATTCCGTTTGTGACTCTGTTCGTTCTGGATTCTGTTTTAGTCCTGTTAAGCTGGACTTCTATTTCTGGTATTTGTTATGGAAATCCTCTTTTCCCTTATGTTTACCTTCTGGATTTGTAATGTTATCTGAAAATGTTTTGAGCATGCTGGTTGATGAAGTTAGTCATCTACTGGGCATAGTTGTGTGCTCACCCCCTACTTTTACTAACACTGCATATTGATCATCGTGGATCACCTTTGCTTCTGGAGCTTAGCTAATTAGCTCTTACTTGCTATTTGACACATTTATGTTTTAAGACATTTGTAGCCTACGAACCTTGTTAACTTTGACATTACACTTTTGGCTTCTGTTTGACATTTATAATTGTATCGCTATTGGGGATACTTTGATTTACTCTAATCATTCTTTTATATATGTATTTACTTCGGCCCTTATTGCGAACGTTAGTTTAGAACCTTGCGTTATTAAGTAGTAATACGCGGCGTGTAACATCCCTAACTCCTAGGCTAGAACCATAAGAGACCCTAGGGCGAAGAGATAAACAGATAGGGGAGAACTTCTACCCTAGCATTAGGGAACAGATTAAACCAACCAATAGAGCTAATTACTCTATCCGGACATGCACTATGACGACCATTTGACCAAGTGAATCTGTTACCACTAGCTTTTTACTCCAGTAGACTATTTTTATGGAACCAAGACATGAAATCTTTATCTATCCCAAATTATTATTAGCTGAACAATTTCTACCATGAGGAAATAGGGTGGCATTAAAGTCACCACCCAAGAACCAAGCAGAATCATAGGGAACATGTAAATTATCCAGTTGAAGACAGAGATCTCGCCTAATGGAAGCAGAAGGATTAGCATAAATTGTAGTAAAATAGAAACTCACAGCATCATAAATAAGTTCACATTGGATGAATCGGTTATTATGGCAGATAATATGAACATTAATAGTGTTATCCATAAATGCCAGATTCCCCCGCCGAATCCACAGGCATCCACCCTAAAACTTGAGTTAAAACCCAACTTAGAATACACCAATTCAGCCGTAGCCCCACTAATGCGCAGTTCAATGACAACTATGATTTCAGGATTTTCAGTTCGACATACTTCTCTCATGGCATGATGAAATGCAGATTTCAATGCACTTCTAACATTCCAGAGAATTAATTTATTGAGCATTAGTAACAAAATTAAGAGGAGAGTTATGTACTATCCCCACCAGGATCAACAGAGGCATCAATTCTGCCTTTCTCACCAAATTGAATACCAGAGCCACTGATCTATTTGGTCGACTGAAAAAGAAAACTCCCATCATTCGAATTTCCACCCGTCGAGTTGTCGGAGCCCCAGACTTTATTGTCGCTAAAGAAGCTGGATGATTTGCATAATTTTTCACTCTATCACCACGGACAAGAAAAGGGGAGGAATCATCTTTGGACATCCCATCAACAAGGGTTGTTGCTATCGTCGCCCAGAGGAATTCAGGCGAGCGCTATTCGAATCCCTATTCTCCCAAATTTAGGGTTAGGGGATTTTTTTGTGAATCCCTCTCAATATGAGATTTTGGGTCCCCATCTCCAACACCTTCATTTAAGATTAGAAACAGTGAGCCTTTAACAATGGGTTTAGGGCTACTAGTCACAACCGTCTGAGATTTGTGAAAAGACTTGGATGTGTCACGTCTTTTTAGGACCATCTAGTCCCCGTCTTCTGTTATATGAGAAATGTATGACATTTCACTAGGTGGGTCTAACTTAAGCCCTTTCTCTTGCTGAGCGTCACCTTCATTATTCTTGAATGGACACAAAGAGTCTTGGCCATAACACCCACAATGGAAACAGACCAAATGTAAGCCCTCATACTCTATTTCCATTATCTTGTTTCGGAATCGGTACTTTGCCAACAGAGGCTTGGTCAAGTCAACTTCAATTGCGACCCTAGCTAATCTGGATTTGCCAAACATAGCGAGGAGAGGTCTACTCTCTTTACCTTACCAACCTTAGAACCAACTAGCATGAGGAAGTCTTCATTCTAATATTCACTGGGTAACTCTGGGAATCGGACTAACATCTCCAAACTAGAAAGAGCTTCAGACGAGGGACTGAAGTTAGGTCTCCACCGGTGAATTGTAAGATAATGGTTCATAATGGGCCAGGGACCTTCTGATAGAACAAAGTGTAAATCCTCCCGGTTAGTAAACATAATCTTGAAAAATCCGTTAGATAGATCATCCATCCTGAAATCACCCTTCAGTTTCCACCAATTCTTGAGTCTATCAGCAAGAATGTTCACAGGCCTACTTTTTCCCAGAAGTTTCACTATAATCGCGTCACTCCATGGTAACCCAAATTTCAATTTCCACTCTTTGGTAAGAAAAATCGACGAACACTTTGGGTCATCATCCTCCATATCCTCGATTTCATCATCTGAGACCTCATCTAGCAGATTGTCAACCATATCCTGTTCCTTCATCAGATTCGATCCTGTTATCATCTTCTTGAATGATGGGAATTGAAGATTGGGCAGTTCGCTAGCCGCTTGCTGCATCAGGGAATCTTCCGTGAAGCCACCCGAATTTCTTGGTTAATTTTCCAAATTGAAATTTTCTGCAGCGTCAACCATTTTGATCTTAAGAAAGATCCTAGATGTCACAATAGAGGGAAAACCTAGAATTGGACAAAAATAAGATGAGTAAAGGAGGAGCAATTTGCAAAAACTAGAACACGAGAAGTGTCCTTCCAGGAATAACTAATAGGAATTCAGAATCTGGCAATCTAGATGAGGAAGACGACTCTCATGGTGGTATTAACTGATGTTGTACAAAGTTGAGTTGAGGGGAACTTGTAAAAAGTGTGTCATTACGCTTAGTCGTGTTTTCACTTCCAGTTGGAAAATGACCCTGCTTTAATATCTTTTAAAAATTGATATATTTACCCATAATTTGTGACATATTATGAGGTGTAAATTTCATTATATAAAGGAAGTGAATACGTTATGAAATCATATTCAAATTCAGAAATGTTATGAAATCATATACAAATTCAGAAATCTTATAGTTAGAGAGATAAAGAGTTAGAGAGATCAAGGGAGGAAATGGTTTTCAAAGGTTTGAAAAAAATCTTTGGTAAGAAGAGCAAGATAAAGGAAATAGCAAATGTAGCGTTTCGGAAATGCATGACAAGTGTGCAGATGATGTCAACACTGAGGAATACTCATGAGGGGCCCATTTTGAGGTATTTTTCATGGTTGTTTTAGCAATTTGGGTACAAATGTAGTATGAATTTGTTAAAAAATGTCTGAGAAAAGCAAAAAACGGGTTCCCAAGTAGCAGACAAGGCCGGCGTCGGAGCCCTTTCCTGTCTGTCGGCGCCTGCGCCCCCGCAAACATACGGGCGCCTGCACGCCTCTCTCTTAACTGGCGCCGACACGCCCATTTTCTTACCGGCGTCCGTGCCCTTATTTTGTAACCGGCACCGGCGTCGGCCCTTCTATGTCGGTGCCTGTGCAGGAGTCCATTCTTAAAATCGTTATTTCTTCTTCGTTATTGCCCCGTTTGTGATCCATTTACGTTTGGCTTTTCATGTAATTTGTGATGATCTAATTTTATGATAATTGTATGATATATGTGTTATTTCCTCTAAAGTACGTAGTATTCCCATTTACGAGTAATCACGTGACTAAACGGAGTATTAATTTTTTCTGCTTAGGGTGAGAATGATGCTGAATCCGATGACAAATCAGTTAACATAGACACAGGTCATTTGTTTAGTACGAGCCATTATTTGTAGATAGAGAGGAGGATACTACCCAAAAGATTCGCATTGGCCAGAATAACAACATTTTCTTAATCAGACAGACTACGAGAGACGACGGTGAATTAGTACTAAAGTTTGAGAGGTACGGGTAGAATAGCCCGTGGAAAAGCCAAGGTGAATCATCATCATCTAGTCAACAAATGCCGCGGCATGGCACGAAGAAATGCAACTGGCCGATCCGCCTAAGCGTCAGAGGTGGGGAGCGTATAGGGTGGTCTATCCTGTTGATGCAGTTGACACACAACCATGAGTTGGCTAGTAATCTACAATCGTACTTCGTACGTCCTCGCTTTAGCGTGGACGAAAGAGTAAACATGAGAAGTCTGCATAGGAACGGTGTTGCGCCTAGGTAGATGTGGGCCCATTTGCATGACAAGAACCCTGAAAGCACGACCGACAAGACTTCAATTCATAATTTGGTTGCAAAATTCAGAAGAGAGGATCGTGGCGGACGTACTGGTGTAGCATCCTTCATGCACTCGCTGAATGAACGTAATTATAGTTGGTGGTCCGAGAAAGACGCAAGTAAGTGTTCGCACGTTTATTCAGTGGTTGTTTATTTGGATGTTCATAGCTTTGATTGTTTGAACTCATTAAATGTAGTTGTTGTAGGGAATACATCTAGGTTGGATCTCATCTTTTTTGCGCACCCTTTTTCACTGACGTTCACTAAGATGTTCCCTTATGTGGTGCTCATTGATAGCACTTACAAGACAAACATGTACAAGATGCCGCTAGTGGAGTTCGTTGGAGTGATATCGTGCGGCAAGAACTTCAGTATAGCATTTTGTTTTGCAATCAGAGAGGATGAGTCTGCATACACTAGGATGCTTAATCAGGTGATGAAGGTGTTGACCTGTCTCCCTTATGTTTTTGTCACTGACAACAAGAAGGCGCTAGTGAAATCCCTTTCAGTGGTATTTCCTTATGCCCCACATCTTCTATACCGATGGCACATCTCCAGGAACGTGGCTGCCAAAGCGATGAAGATATTGAACGTTGACACTGCTGCAGCCGAAGCAATAGTGTACCGGTGACAGCGATTAGTTTACGCTCCCATTATCAAACGGTACGATGAACTATACAGAAAATTGGTATAGCCGTACGGAGCCAAACATCCCTTCGTGGTGTACTTGGGTACCACATGGCTAAGTCAGCGCGATAAATTTTGTGAGTCATGGGTTAAGAAATTCATGCGTTTCGGCAACACATCTACCAACAGGTTTGCTTAAGTTCAATTGTCAACGTTTTCTCATTTAACCTTTGTAGGTGTCTCATATATCTGTAACTAATGACCTATTCATGTATAGGGTGGAGAGCGGGCACTCTGCTCAGTGCTGGCTGCACACATCCATTGGATCTCTAGACACGTGCTTAAACAGTATACACAGATTCATAGAAGGCCAACACTTTCACATTAAACAAGACTTCGAGTTTTCCCTTGATATAAGAGTTTTGGAAGACCAGCAAGTCCCATTTTTGTTTCTGATTGGTCAAGTGAGCCTTAAATGCATGGAAATACTTTAGAAAGAGCTGAGAAACGGCTATTGTGATATTGATCACACAACGGCTTGTGAAGATGTTTGTGCATTTACTTCGACAATGGGATTACCATGCATATATCGTATATATCAGTACATTCAGGCCAGTATGAATCTACCAGTTGAAGAAGTGCACATCTTGTGGCAGACACTCAAATATGACCATTAGCAAGAGTTCGAAGCACCACGTCAAACATGTGACAAGTCGTACACCACTGAGGAACAACTCTCGTGCGTAGGTCTGTGGTATGAGGACCTGTCTGATCGGTTTCATCCTACGTTAATCGAACAAGCGTTCAACGCGTGGAAGCCAATGTGGGAGCCCATGGATGATCACACTGGTTTACAACCCCCAGAGGTAAAGGTGCCTAAGGGTAGGCCCACTACAAAAAAGAAGAAGAGGCCTAACACCAGGGACAAGTCCGAGCACGAGTATTTTGGTCTCGGGAACTGTGGCCTACCGATGCGGCATAGCCAATCTCAGCGAGGAATCGACATCCTAATGACATAAACAAAAATGAAGTTTTTGAAAAGCAAATAACAAATATTATACATACAATCACCACAAAGGTTAATCATCCATACAAAAAACAAACAATGTTCAAACGACAATCATAAAAAAATAGTCTAATACCCATACCCATTCCCAACCCCACCATCACCACGACCCCCCCCCCCCCCCCCCATCACCACGTCTCCCTCTCCTCCCACACCACTCCCCATCCCCCCCACGACGACACGCAACATCCATGTGCCTACAGTGCATACCCCCCCTTCTAGGCCTAAGCCCTCTAGTGCGATGGCCCATGATGTACCACTCCATGCCAATACGAGCCTGGTTCTCATTTGTATAACTAGTAGGCGATGTTGGGGTGGTACTGATATTAAGCCGGCAGAGGTCGAAGGCCATCTCCAACCTATCAGCAATCTAGGGGGCCACACCGTCACACCAGCTCTACTTGTTCTCCGGTGCAAAGCTCAAGATAATCAGAGCGCAATCATCCCACTGTAGTAAAGTAGAAATTTCACGTCAGTAATTAAAAAAAAAATTGAAACAACAACACCATTCAATTAAAAAAATATATACTTGGAGCTGATCCTCACGCCGTGTACTGGGGCCACCATCCGCACCAAGGGATGCACCTGAGGGGGAACGACACTGGAACCAGTGAATGTAGTCTCGCGCCATGTCCCATGGCATGCGTGCCTGCACCAGAGGAAACCGCCACATGGTAGGACCGACCGTGTTGTTCCACAAGAATGTCCCGTAGTCGTATGTGGTCAGTAGGTCTTCCCGTGTCGGGGTCGATAGTGGGTGGCCGGTCTGATAGGCTCATGAGGGATGGACTGGACAAATACAAACTGGTACAAACACTGATCGGGTATATACGGCTCCGCAAGGTCCAAGAATTGCATGGTGTCGTAATACCGGGAGCGCTCACCTGATACAGTAGTACCATTAAAGGCGAAAGGCATCCAATTAACCTATGTTTTGTTTGGGAAAAAACAATCAAGAAATTTAAATTGGAAGCAATGTTTGACGGTACGACATAAAAAACTTATTACGACTACAACTACTAACTAACACGTACCTCAGTGGAGGACATCGTGTCTAGCCGCCCCCTCGCGTAACGCAACCTCTCGTCATCCGTCACATTCCTCAAATGACAGGGCCACTTCGCCGCCTCGGGGAGCTGTCATCCCAATCTTCAAGCTGTTGTGGCCTGAACATGGGGAAGTACTCGTATATCCAGCACTACAATAGTCATAGGTAACCATTACACAACACCCCTATACAATTACTTTAAAATAAAAAAAAGACGCTCATTATGAAGTTCTTACCTGAAACCAACATCAAGCAACCAGCCAGCTGACGTGTCTCCGCCCGGGAAGCAATACCGAGCTGTCGGTACAGGTATGTCAGCGTGTAAGGGTGGCAATTCGGGCTGATGGGTCAGGTTGGAGCTCACCCATACCCAACCCGATTATAATTGTATTGACCCATACCTGACCCAAAAATAATTGGGTACCCAACCCATATAAAATCATTGAACCCAAACCTGACCCGTTTAACCCGTTTAATTACAAATACTTTTGTTTTTCTGCAGAATGATCAGTCGTCCATAAAAGCTTGCACATGACGGTCATTTATTTTGAATCATTGTGTACCATTTTTCCAAATGTCAACATTCTATTAAATGGGTCAATAATCTCAACCCATAGTCGTTATTTTTTGCGGATGAAATAGTGTGAATGGTGGAGTTTGCGCCACTAATGATTGGCATAGTATTTAGGATTTCAAAAAAAGAGTGAATGGTGGATATAGATGACCTAGAGATGTATTTGGATTTATTAAATAATTATTTGGGCGGGCCTAAAAGAGTGATGATATTTTGTTTGCTAAAATACTAATGGTTATAGAATTAATACATATCCAAGTAAAATATATTCATATTTATTTATTTTTAATTTAATTAAGTAAACTGGTCGGGTTGAATTCGAGTTAGGTACCTTAATCCATACCCAACCCATATCCGACCCAATAATTAAATGGGTAAATAATCTTAACCCATACCCATTATTTACGGGTCGGGTTATCGGGTTGGGTAAATATTGCCACCCCAACCAGCGTGGCAACTAGACCTGGCAATTTGGGTCGCTGGGTCGGGTTGATATCAACCCTAACCCAACCCATTTAAAATATCATCAACCCATGCCCAACCCAAAAATGGATGGGTCAGAAAATCATGACCCTAACCCAACCCGTTTAAAATCCTTCAACCCTAACCCAACCCACCCAACCCATTTTTTAAGCCTACAATAATTTAGACGGATTAGGAGTAGACTTTAATAAAAAAAATCCAAAAACATTCCGTGCTAACTAATTAGAATGAAACAAGGAAGATAAGTAATCTTGCTTGATCGACCCAACTTTAAATGAATTTCATGTTATGTAAAGAATGTAAAAGTACTACACCAATTTCCCATGAATAGAATAACACGTACTTTTTCCATAAGTTTATATTTATCAATCTGAGCAATAAAGCTCTACCACTGTTGGGGAGGAATCCTATCTAGATATGCACATGATCCTAGTGCCCTTAATAAAGAGGGAACGAAAATGAAAATCTTCATTATGCATTAGAGAAATATACTAAAGACAAATCTTCTAAAGTTAGAAATAATTTATAAACTGAGAGCTCAAAGCCTCAAACTATGACTAGTTTTAAAAATAATTACACCTGTTTAAAATGAGTGCTCATGCCTGAGAAGAGTAAAATCACACTTACCACAGTTGAGGAACTTCTATGCAACACGCTATCCGTACTGGTTGGCTTCAGAATTCACTAAGAGGTCTATGATCAAGATCCTACTTACAAAAAATACATATCACCTACTTTTGTTCACCATTCTAGAAAATCTAAACATACATATGTTCTCAAGAACAACTATGGCAGTGAGAATAAGAAAAACAAACCTTGGGCAGAGATGAAGAGCGACATAGACATGAACAACGACGTAGAGAAGAAAATGGATGTGAGTCTACAAGACGAGAGTATTTGAGTTTTCAATATTATGTTAAAGTCTGGTTGGGCCCTTTGTTTGATATGCAGCTGGTTAGGACGTTTGTTTAGTTAAAAGTATGTGATATTATTAAAGGTGGGATAGTCCAACTGCACTTGAGCTTAAGGCTAAGGTATAGTTTCATCTAAAATAATATATATATATATATAATTGTGAATTAATTATTAACAAATATATTTTCGGGTTTCGGGTTGGGTCATGGGTTATGATCTCTACCCTAACCCAACCCACAAAATTAGCTTATTACCCTAACCCAACCCAAAAAATAGATGGGTCAATAATCAAGACCCTAACCCGCAAAATATGGGTTGGGTTCGGGTTGGGTTTCGGGTTGGGTCAAAATTGCAAGGTCTAGTGGCAACCCCCCATGCATACATGTGCACCGTACTTGGGTTACGAAGGGGCTAGAAGGAGTTGGGCATGACACGATTCCCGCCCTTGTCGATCATCAGCGAGTTGTCCACCAAGTACCACAAGCAGGCCTTCATCTCCTGCAGCTCGTCATAGTACAGGGCACCACAGGTGTCGCGAAGGGCTCTATAAGGTACATGGTTCTTTTCCAGGAACCTACAATCTAGTAAATCCTGCCTCGTCGCTACACTGAAAAGTTGTAGAAGGTGGGGGATAAGAATGTGCAACAGTGGGGACGCATCACCTACCCGAGTCTCGGCCTCCTCAAGAATGTAGGAAATCACCATGCTAGTGATGGGGATCTCCAAGATGTGGTAGACGTCGTGGAGAGTAATAGTCATCTCTTCGAATGGCATGTGAAAGGTGGTTCGTGTCAGGCTGCCCACTCTCCACAAACGTAGAAAGGAGCGTGAGGTCAAAGCAACATGCGCTATATCGATCAGATGCGCAAGTCCGGTCACCTCAACCGCCTCTCGAGAATCCTCGTGTCTCAGTGCACACGGAGTCCACAACTCCAACAACTTCGCCTTAGACTTGAACCTAAGGCATCCCTCCGCCTCTCTCGCCGCCAGCGTCTGCTCTTCCGATACCGATTTTCTGCCTATTTTGCTACTTTGGGGTCCTATTATTGTGTCTAGTTCTACAAAAAAAAACTATAAATTATGATAGAAAAGAACCTGATTCAGCTAAAATCTGGAAAATTGCGCCGGCTCCCGCTACCGCTATCGCTCTCGCTCCCGCCCACTTCTAGAGAGATGTTAAAGAGAATTCTAGAGAGATAGAGAGTTTTTGTGAATTTAAAATGAGGTGGAAAGATATAGGGGGTGAGGGTGTATGTATAGGAAACAATTAAGAAAAAGAATAATCGTCGTAAAATTCTTTAAATTCCGAATATGTGAAGTGAAAATAGGACTAAATATACGAGTTCAGTATAAGAATCCAGACTAAGAAAACTAGAAATGAAGTTTAAATGATACCGAGGACAACCACTTCAGGATCAAAACCTAGAAGGCGAATGAATAATTTTCGAAAGATGTTTGATTTATCTCCATTTGTGTTCCTTCTTTCTTTTTCTTATTTCCATCGGGGTTAAACGGCTAACGGAGTCGGCATATTGGTCGGATGAGATGGTAGGATTTGGGATAATCTTTTCTAGAAGATAGTTCTTTTTTTAATCAAAAGTAGATAGTTCTCTGGTTACAAGTAGATGTAGCCATTTGGCTACATTCCTGCAATCCGTACTCTTTTTTTTTCTTCCGCCCACGGCGCCTACTTACGCGCAGATTCATTTTTTTTCTTTTTTTAAGTTTTTATTTTTTTCTTTAAATTATTGTAACTTTTAATATATAAGTCCAAAATGAAAAGAAATTATATCATTGTTCATCTAAATTCAAGCTCTTCAAAACAAGACTAGTCATGGAATATTTTGACAACTTTTAAAAAAATTATTTTTACATGTATAGTGCACAAAACGTAAAAGAAAACTTGTACAGATGGTCATACAAACATGACCAAACATGTACAAATGATCACTAAAACATGTACATTCTCACGTAAAAACATGTACATTAAAAACATACAGAATGTCACATAAACCTGTACGAATCACTAAATATGTATATTCTTAGATTAAAACCTGTACATATAAGAAAACACTTGTATAGATGGTCATACAAACATGTACAGATGGTCATACAAACATGTACAGATAGTCATACAAACATGTACAGATGGTCATACAAACATGTACAAATGTTCATTAAAAACATGTACATTGTCACATTAAACATGTACATTCTCACATTAAACATGTACATTATCACATTAAAACATGTACATACATCCTCACATTAAAATATCATCGTATACATGTAAAAATAATTTTTTTTGAAAGTTGTCAAATATATCCATGACTGGTCTTGTTTTGAAGAGCTCGAATTTAGGTGAACAATGATATAATTTTTTTCATTTTGGACTTATATATTAAAAGTTACAATAACTTAAAGAAAAAAATTAAAAACTTAAAAAAAAAGAAAAAGAAAAAGAAAAAAAAAATGAATAAAAAAAACTGAAATCAAACGCCGTGTGTGCTTACTGCTACGTCCATCCTTCTCTGTAGGTAGGGATGTAGCCAGGATACTACACTCAGTTGTAGGCAAGAATTTGCCTTTTTTAAATCAAAAGTAGATAGTTCTTTGTTCGGAATTGCATTATATCATAGAAACCGCGCGTACAATTTTCAATGTTTATTTATTAGTATGTTGTCAAATGGAGACTTATCACTACCAGGAAGATAATACCGTATGTTTTAGAGGTGATAATTCAGTAGATGATCATTCTGATTAAATTGTATTGACTTATACCCGACTTAAAAATAATCAGATTATAAATTTTTAATTCATACTCAGCCCATATAAAATTATTGAACTCAAACCCGACCCGTTTAACCTGTTAAATACAAATAATTTGTTTTTTTCTACAGAATGACCAGACGTCCATAAAAGTGTGCACATGACAATCATTTATTTCACATCATTTGTGTCGTTTTTCTAAATGTCAACATTCTGTTAAATGGTTGATGAAATAGTATGAGCGGTGGAGTTTGCGTGACTAATGATTGACATAGTATTTAGGTTTTCAAACAAAGAGTGAATGGTGGATATAGATGACCTAGAGAATGTATTGGATTTATAAATAATTATTTGTGTGGACCTAAAGAAGTGATAGAATTTTGTTTGCTATTATACTAATGGTTATAGAATTAATACATATCCAAGTAAAATATATAAATATTTATTTATTTACTTATAATTAAATTAAGTAAACGAGTCAGGTTGAATTCGGGTTAGGACTCTTGACTCATACCCAACCCATATATTTAATAGGTAATCCATACCCGATCCAAAAATTAAATGGGTCAATAATCTTCACCATACTCACTATTTACAGGTTGGGTTTGGGTCAGATTTTCGGATTGGGTAAAAATTGCCACCCCTAATTACTTTACCTTTCTTGGTACGCTATAGCTTTATATATATAAGTCGTTCAGGTGTTGGGTTGGTGTTGGAGTTCTTCAAGATCAGCAGGGTGTATCGAGAGGAGAAAGCAAGATAGGTAGAAACATAAAATTTTGTAGAGGTGAACATTCGGTTAACCGAAATAGATTACCTATCCCCACATGTACATTCTCACATTTAAACATGTACATCTTCAAATTAAAACATGTACATTCTCACATTAAAATATGTATATCATCAGATTAAAGTATACAACGACTTCCAAATAGATTACCTAACCCCACACACCTAAAATCCACTCTAGGAAAGCTAAAAAACATCGAAGGCATTTTTAGGTTTGTAATAGCGGGTTGAGGGCCCTAAACCCGCTACCACAAACCCTAAAAACCTATCGAGTTAGTTGCTACAATAAAGTATAAAAACGGCTTTCAAATAGATTTACCCTACCCCCAAACCCCCAAAAAATCCCTAGTAAAGCTAAAAAACGTCGAAGACATTTTAGAGTTTGTAGTGGTGGGGTTAGGGTCAACCACAAACCCTAAAAATAGTTGAGTTAGTTGCTACAATATAAAGTACAGGACAAATTTCAAATAGATTACCCTACCCCCAAACCCACCCTAGGAAAGCTAAAACGTCGAAGGTATTTTTAGGGTTTGCAGTGGGCGGGTTTAGGCCCTAAAACCGCTACCACAAACCCTAAAAACCTGTTGAGTTAGTTGCTACAATATTAAGTACAGAAAAAATTCCAAATAGATTATCCTACCCCCAAAACTCCTCAAAACCCACCATAGAAAAGTTAAAAAGGTCGAATTCACCACTTATTACTTAATGAATCATAATATTGATAAGTGTGAAATACATATATTTTTAGGGCTTTAATTCTTTCTATTTTCGTAATAATTAATGTCATATTTCCCACTTATCATATGTTTTTCCATGAATTTATGTATTGATGTGAACTGATACATTTTATGTGTCTAATGCAGGAAAATTACAATACACCGGTATATATATATATATATATATATATATAGAATATCATATACACGTACACAACATCAAAAAAATCAATCACGTAGTTGGTAACTACAGCATGAAGAATTAGCACGCAACTACAGCATGCATTGTTTCAATATTTCCACCACGTGAACAATCAATATACTACCACACCACCACGTGAAGAATCAATATCAATTTTGCAAGTGTGGAGTTACGAACAGGGAGATGATGAACGCAATACATTATCAAAACTAGATTTCGAACGCGGCATATATATGTCCGCCTCCATGTCCGCTTGTTTAAACGAGGACAACAAATGTGTGACCGCGAGGCGGACACATGTGAGACTACCGCCTGATAAGTCGCGGACAACAAATGTGTGACCGCGAGGCGGACACATGTGAGATTACCGCCTGATAAGTCGCGGACAACAAATGTGTGACCGCGAGGCGGACACATGTGAGACTACCGCCTAATAAGTCGCGGACAACAAATGTGTGACCGCGAGGCGGACACATGTGAGACTAGGCGGACATTTATAATCTGCGCGACTGTCTTCTCCAATTCTTCCCTTCTTCCGAGTCTTCCGACGTTATCTATCTACTCCCTTCACCATATCAGGCGCCTACCGTAAAATCCTCACGCGGCTGTCTGCAATTAATGCCCACTCAGTCTGCAATCAATGCCCACTCAATCAATCTCCTTCCAGATCTGCCTCGAACGTTCTTCTTCCTCTCCTCTATATAAAGACTGCTACTGCATCAGAAAAACCTGCGCACGATTGCCCCAAGCTTACTCTCTGTAATACTCACGTTCTTTCCAAAATCACATTTCCTCCACAGAAACTCCATACAGCGCCAAATGCAGAAGCTAGTTCTTTTCTTCAACTGTAATTTGTTTAAATGGCTGTCGTGCTTACGACGTCTGTTTTCATAATTATGTCTGAGTAAAAACCTTAGCTCCCGGGTTGAAAAGTAAGCTTATTTTACTAAACTGTGTTACGTAGACTTTCTAATAAAATCTGTTCAAGCAATATTTTGATTCTCCTCCTTAATGCGCTTTAATATTTAGGCCATTTATTAAAGTGATATTTGTAGGTTTTGTCAAAATGCAGTGCTGAGACAAGATTCTAGACAGAAAGTCAAAACAGGTCAACGACTAGAAGTGAGTTTTCACCTATAGGTTAACCAGTCTCCAATAGGAATTATTAATAATGCGATTAATTTATTAATAACTTGAACAAGGTATTGCGCTTGTTATTTAAATTACTCAGGGTTTATTAGACAGGGAACGGTCAATAAACTAATTAAGGTTCTTGAGTTTATTGCTAAAGTGGGGAAGTCTACATAATATAATTGAGTAAAATAGGTGAGCAAAACAACCCGGGATGCTTCTTTAAAAACAAAAGAGTTTCATAACTGCTAATATTAATCTGTTTTAATTAATTGTTCTTTTTACTGTTTTGATTACATTAAGTTCTAAACCACAATTTCTCTCAAAAAATGATAAGTTTCTGTTCAGTAGTCTAATTAGAATTCTCAATTAAAATTCACTATCAGTTAAACCACAGCAAGGTCCCCAAGAGTTCGACACCCCCAAATCCACTATCCCGCAAACGACTAGGTACACTGCCTAGGTTGAAGAAGTAGTCGCATATTTCTACAACAAGTTTTTGGCGCCGTTGCCGGGACCTCCGGCAAGGTTAATTGGTAGTTTTTAAATTTTCTGAGTTTTCTGTTTATAAATTTGTGATATATTTTGCTTCTTTAATTTTTGTTTCTATATATTTTGTTTCTATTATTCTGCTAATATTTAATTGTGTAAATTTTGTTATCTGTTTAATTTTCTTTTTATTTTTGTTTTATGTAATTTTACATACCGTTTTTTTTTATATATATATTTTTATTTTAGCAGTTTTTATTTTTCTCTGTTTTGTTTCATTTTTGTTTTTCTATTAGTTAATTTTGTTTTTATGTTTATTTTCTATTTTTAGTTCTATTCTACTTGGTATTTTTATTTTTGTTTTTTGTATGATAGTTACTGTATGGAGAGCGGCGACGATGAGGTGAAGACCTTGATCAATTTGGAATGGACTCACATGCAAGAGGAAATGTCCTCATATCAAAGGTTGGTCAAAGATTATCAATCACCTCAACAGTCAAATCGAGAGCCGTATTGGTGGGAAGTCGACCAGGCTAATACACAGTACCAAGAAGCTCAGTTGGGATACTGCTACTTCAATCAGAATGAACAGCAATCTACGTAAGGGCCAGACGAATTCCTCCCAAGTCAGACCAAGCCTCTAGACAAATTCCAGTGGTGAGTCAAATGAGTGAAAATCGATTCGAGCCAGATATTAATGAAGCTGCAAGTTCTGATGAGGAGATAAAGAGACTTATCAGGACATTTTTCTCTAACGCTGAGTTGGAGCAAATGTCTGAAAGTTACAATTCTCCTCCATCTCCATCCCCAGCACAAGAGGAGCAATTAAAATTTGAAGATATTTTGTGTGAGCCTCATCAAACCGAGAGGATATTTATATTCTCGAATCTGAGGAAAAGCACTACCACCAGTCTCTCATAAACTCTCACCCTGCCTCCGTAAGCCTCAACAACAAAGAGAGGATGTTTACATCCTCCAATTTGAGGAAGAAATTCATCACCACCTGGTCTCCTGTTAGAACTACGTTACCACCGGCAGTACCTCCTCAAACACCAGGTTTTGTGGAGTATATATTTTCCTATTTTATTTGCCGACTTAACGTTCTGTTTTGATCCAGGTGGTTTGCTCTTAATTACTACTAACTTCGTTTTCCTGGCGAAGTTGTTGTCTACTTTTATATTTGACCAGGATAACGAAGTGGGAGTCTAGCCAAAGACTATAAATACGGGCAGCTTACTGGGAGGCAACCCAGTGGTTAAATATTATTTCCCTACTAGCTTGGGTACATGGATTTGCTTGAGGACACAGCAAAAGATAAGTATGGGGGAGTTTGATAAGTGAGAAATACATAGACATTTAAGGTTTAATTTACCTTATACTTGTGCACTTTCAGGATAATATTTCTCACTTATCGTATGTTTTTCCTAAGATTTATGTCTTGATATGGCTGATATATTTTATGTATCAAATACAGGAAAAGTGTTGGAATCAAATAGTTTATCTCACAAGCTTTCCAACGCAACAAACGGCGAGTCAAACGGACTTATAACGAAGAATCTGGAGCCAATTGAAGATTAGACTACAGTCGTGTATATATATATAAACCCGCCCACAACATACACGTCCGCCTGGTTAAGGCGCGGAACACACACAGGCGTCCGCCTCGCGGACAAAGACGTCCGCCTCTATCTCGCGGACAAGGCAGAGACGTCCGCCTCTTATCTCGCGGACAACACACAGGCGTCCGCCTCACGGACAGGCAGAGACGTCCGCCTCTTATCTCGCGGACAGCACACAGGCGTCCGCCTCGCGGACAAGACAGAGACGTCCGCGCACAAACCAGGCGGACGCGCAGGCGGACGTGACTAAAATCAACGCGAAACAGTTTTCTTCTTCGTTTTTCGCGTTCCTTCTTCGCGGCGCCTACCGACACTTATCTCAGGCGCCTACCGACAGTCCTCACGCGTCTGCAACCCCAATCTTCTGCAAACCCAATCCATCTACTCCTCAACTTGGCCACTTGGTCACGCGTGCTCCAACCTTCTCCTTCCTTCCTCTCCTTCTCCTTCTTCTATAAATTCTACGAGCTTTCTGCTCGAAAATAATTACTCCCTTCCTCAAAATCCAAACACCACCGTTCAAACCACGACAGACCACAGTTCACCACAATCTTCCATCCAAAGTTCATTAACTTATGCTGTTATTTTCCAGACAGCCAACGAAGAAGACGATCTGCACAAAACCAGTCCATATCCTGATCTGTATCCGCGTACCGTCATTCTTCTTCGTTCTGTTGTCTATCTTATTTATTATGTTGTTTCATAATTATGTGTGATTAATAAATCTAGCTTCCCGGGTTTAGAAGCAAGCCTATTTTATATAATTGTGTTATATAAGCTTTCCAGTATAATTTATCTAAACAGTATTTTGATTCCTCTCCTTAATGCGCTTTAATTCTCTTGTACAATTATTAAAGTGATATTTGTAGTTCTTTGTCAAAATGCAGTGCTGAGACAAGGTTCTAGACACAGGAAGTCAAATGGGTTAACGACTAGAAGCGATATTCCTCGCCGTATAGGTTAATCTATCTCCAATAGGAATTGTTACTAATGCGATTAATTTATTAATAACTTGAACAAGGAATTGCGCTTGTTGTTTAAATTAATCAGGGTTTATTAGACAGGGAACGGTCAATAAACTAATTAAGATTCTTGAGTTTATTGTTAAAGTGGGAAAGTTATATTAATATAGTTAAATAAAATAGGTAAGCAAACAACCCGGGATGCTTCTTTAAAACCAAAAAGTTTTATAATTTCTATTTCTTTTCTGTTTTAATTAATTGTTTTTTATTGTCTTATTATTTAGCTGATAATCATTTCCCTCAAAAAGATAAAATCTGTTTATAGAAATCTCAGTCAATTTACTACACTATCAGTTATCCACAGCGAGGTCCCCAAGAGTACGACAACCCACCTTTCCACTATTCCGCAAAACGATTAGGTACACTGCCTAGGTTGAAGAAGTAGTCACATATTTCTACAACAAATATCAATTTTAATGAATGATATTATCATTTAGTGTATCAAAAACTAATTTTTTTTAAGTTGTCAAAACATATTCGTGACTAGTCTTGTTTTGAAGAGCTTGAATTTAGGTGAACAATGATATATTTTTTTTTTCATTTTGGACTTATATATTAAAAGTTACAACAATTTAAAGTTTTTGTGTTAAAGAAAGAAAACGAATAAAAATCCTTAAAAAGAAAAAGTGAAAAAAAAGAAACGGTTGCGCACACTCACTCCCATATCTCCTCCCAATTTTTCTAAATTACAAAACTTACCCAAATGTAGTTATCAATAGCTACAGTCACATATAGCTAAGAAATTGTCAAACAAAATTAGATTTCGGTTATTTCGGTTAAAAACCATATTATCCAAATTTTGACTAATACCAAATTATTCGTTATCCAAATTATCCAAAATTTAAAATTATTTTGAGTTAAAAACCAAAAACCGAATTGAAATCCAAATTTTAGTTAGTTCGGATTTCAATTAACCAAAATTTATAGAAAAATCCTAAAACCAAATAGTTTCTTTTAAAAATAAAGAAACAAGAATAGTTTTTTAAAATAGAAAATTAATTTGGATAATTCGGTTAACCGAATTAGACGGAGTGAAACCACAATCCAAACCAAATTATAATTTGGATATTCGAATAACCAAAATTTTAAATTCGGTTACAAAATTTGGTTAAAAATCTAAGAAAAAATTTGGTTATTTCAGTTTTTAGATAAATCCAAAATATCCAAAATGGTCAACCCTAATACTTTGCATTGGATTATTAAAAAAGAATTGCATATACAGAGACAGATGATTATATATATAACCTTTGTACTAACTAACTGAGTAGACTAGCTACTGTTAGATTTAACAGAATAAGAATGCTAGCTAATTATAATTCTAATACTTCCCCTCAAGTTTAAGTTTGCTAAAAAAAGCAACTTCAGGTTTACTCATTACAAGTTCATAATTGTTGTTGTTTTCTTATTTTAACCGGCTGGGTTTAACATCTCCATCTTTTTCATGGCTTTGGTGTAGCTCTTCTATAAGTTCGTAGTATAGAGAATCTAACTACTCAGTATAAAACAATATAATGATATTTTCAGACGGTAAAATTGATAAGCTTAGAAGCAAAACTTGCTACTAATTTTTATTAATAAATTGAAAACTTCTCACCTGATCTCACGATAAACAATCACACTCACGTCTAATACCTAGACAATTCGTTGATTTGCATTAAATCAGTTAAGATTATTTACTTAGCATCATCACATAAGGAGTTGAGATAATTGCGCCGAGTACAAGTCTAACAGTTTACCACATCAATAACTATAAGTGCGCAGACATTTACATCTTCCCTGTAATTAACATGTTTGGTGAGGATGTTTGCAACTTGTAGACATGTTGAAACATACTCAAAGTTTATCAATCCTTCTTATATCTTTTGTCATACAAAGTGACAGTCTAACTTGATATGTTTTTTGCGCTCATAAAAACTGGGTCCCTTGCGTTATGTATTGTTGATAAGTTATCTCAGTGTAGATGAATTGGGTTTATTCCTTCAACCTCCAGTTCATGTAGTAAACGTGTGAGCCAGCTCATTCATTGTCATTTTCCTTATCGATCTATATTCAGTTAAAGATAATGAGATTGAAACTTTTTTTTATTAAATTTCCAACTAATGGCTGAACCTTCGAGAGTAATGTAAAATCCACAAACTGATCTTCTTGAAATGGGGCAGGAAGCCCAATCAACATCACAATAAGCCTCAAGCTTTGGGCCCTCCTTACCAATAAACAGTACGAAATTCTAAGTATTGAGAGAACGATGGATTTTCGTATTGATGTAAAATATCTTCTTCTATATTGCCATTGCTTGCTTTCGGTAGATATTGTACAATGATATTTATAGTAGGGTTTACTAAAACGTTGTGCTTTACAAAGTGGACTTATTCTATTTAGTCTTTACAAACTATGGACTCGGTGTCTCTCATTTGGGCCGATCCAATACTAGTGTCTTAATATGCCCCTCGTTCGAAACTTCTAAAGCCTGAGTTTTGAACGAATTTCTTGAAACCGTGTACTTGAGAGTGGTTTTGTTAGAATGTCAGCAGTATGGTCCCCTGTATGTATGAACTGGATAGTCAACGCTTTGTTTGCCATGCGTTCCCTCACAAAATGGAAATCTAAAGCTATATGCTTTGCTCTCAAGTGAAAACGGGGTTGGAGGCTAGATATGTTGCCCCGGGATTGTCTCGCCACCGAATGGGTGACAGACGTAGAAAAATCCCTAGATCCGCTAGAAGCTACTGGATCTATATAATCTCACAAGCGGCATGAGCGAGGGACCGATATTCGGCTTCGGTTGTGGATCTGGCCACTGTGGGCTGCTTCTTCAACTGCCAAGAGAGCAAATGCCTACCAAAATATACACAGACCAGTGGTAGACCGTCGATCTTCAGAGTAGCCGGCCCAATCCACGTCTGCAAAGGCGGAAATCTGAAGCGAAGAATCTGTAGAGATGAAGAACCAGAGCTGTCTGGTCAAATTCAGGTAACGTAATAACCGTTTTAACCCTTTGCAGTGATTTTCAGTAGGGTGATGCATGAATTGACATAGTCTGTTCACCGAATAGCAAATATCGGGGCTTGTAAGAGATAGATATTGTAAGCCCCCTAAAATACTGCAAAACATGGTAATATCGGGGAAAGGAGGAGAGGTTGAGTCTGATAGATTTGAGGTTGTAGCGAGAGGAGTAGAAACAGGCTGGGAATTTGAGAGTTTTGCTTTGGAAACCAGGTCAGATATATATTATATATCGTTCTTGGGATAGGTATAGACCTTGTGGGGTGCGCTCCACTTGAACACCTAGAAAATAGCTTAGGGAACCAAGGTTTTTAACAGGAAAGTGAGTGGATAACCTGGTAATGAACTGGGATACAATATGAGAGGTATTACCAGCCAGAATAATGTCATCAACGTATATAAGGGCTAGGAGATACTCAGTACCAGAGGCATATATAAACAAGGATGAATCCGCTTTGGAGCTTCGAAAACCCATTGAAATTAAGGTAGAGCTGAGCTTTGAAAACCAGGCTCTAGGCGCCTGTTTGTGACCGTAAATGGATTTCTGTAATTGACATACATGGTCAGGATAGAGAGGGTGGGTAAAACCTGGAGGTTAGGTCATAAAAACAACTTCTTCTAGTTCCCTTTGTAAAAAATCATTTTGTATGTCAATTTGATGTAATGCCCAACCATGAGTGATAGCCAAGGAGAGAATTAGGCGAATAGTGGTAGGTTTTACCAGTGGGCTGAATGTCTCATGATAGTCTAGGCCCTCTGTTTGAGTGTATCCCTTTGCAACGAGGCGTGCTTTATGCCTCTCAATAGTACCATCAGAGTTCCGCTTGGTTTTTAGAACCCATTTAGCCCTAAGAATGTTTGTAGTAAGGGGTTTAGGAACTATCCTCCATGTCTGAGTTTTGAGTAGAGCCTCAAATTCTTGCACCATGGCCTGCCTCCATTCAGGGTAAAGAAGGGCCTGTTTATAGGTTGGTTCTTCAGGCATGGGCTGAGGAGAGGTTTTAGTGTGTTGAACAGATGGCCAAGGAACTGTACCATCCTGTCTAACAAGTGGCTTGCGGATGTTTGCTTTAGCACGGGTAATCATGGGATGAGGTGGAGGATTTTGATTTGGTGGTGAGGAAGAGGTAGAAGGAGTTGAATTTGGGCTCGGTGTTGAGGTTTGAGAGAAAGAGGAAGGGGGGAAGACTGAGGTTGTGGAGATTGATGTGTTGCAGGTGTTTGTATAGTATTGGAGAGAGGGGAAGCTGGCTGATGAGATGGGGAAGAGGGTAGAGGTGCAGCATCTTGTGGTGTTAGAGGAAAGGGAGTGATAATAGATGTGGTGGAGTCTGGTTGTGAGAGAGGGGAACATGCAAGATCAGCAAAGGGAAAGGAGTGTTCAGTAAATAGAACATCACGGGAGATAATGATCTTGTCATTAATGGGATTTAGCCAGATGTACCCTGTTGTGTTGTTGTTGTATCCCATGAAAATACATTTTGTGGATCTGAAAGAGAATTTGTGTGGGTTATGTGGGCGCAGGTTAGGCCAACAGGCAGAACCAAACGCCCTTGATGGGAGTAATCAGGGGAAGTACCAAATAATGCCTCATAGGGACTTTTCATGGCCAAAGCAATAGTAGGTGTCCTGTTAATCAAGTAGGTAGCTGTGAGAAAAGCTGAACCCTAATATTTATAAGGAACTGATGCATGAGCTAAGAGGGCAAGCCCTTTATCAACAATCTGCCTGTGTCGGCTTTCCACTGTTCCATTTTGAGGGTGTGAATAAGGGCAGGTAAGACGGTGGAGAATACCCTTTTCTTTGAATATGGGGGATAGAGGCTTAAACTCACCTCCCCCATCTGTTTGCACAGCCTGAATCACATGGTTAAACTGAGTTGAAACATAAGCAATAAACTCCTTGAACACTTGAGTAACAGCAGATTTGAGAGGAATCACAAATAACCAAATATACTTGGTGCATGCATCAACAATAGATAGGTAGTAGCGCCCACCATTAGTGGTCAAAAGAGGGGCAGGTCCCCAAACATCTGCAAAAAGTAATTCAAATGGTTTAGAGTAGGTAGAGTTCCTTTCTAGATTAGGAAGAGTATGCATCTTCCCCTTATGACAGCCTATGCAATTGTCCAAACATAAACTCGTAGAGGTAGTAGGTAGTTCAAATTTATTGATAACATACTTGGTCACCCTTGAGGAGGGATGACCCAGCCTCAAGTGCCATGTGGAGCTGGATGTCCGGCAAGAAACTGAAAGTTGTGGATGAGGTCTAGTGTGAGAGGAGTTGACTGATGATGGTGATATGGTAGGTAAGTGATAAATTTCATCCTTAGTTCCTCCTCTTAGAAGAACCTTCTTTGTTTAAAGATCCTTGATCAAAAAATAAGAGGGATAAAATTCAAAGTAAATGGAGTTATCTTTGGCAAATTGATTGACAGATAACAAGTTTTTGTTAAGAGAGGGAACATATAACAGATTGGACAATTTGTAAGTATTGTGTGAGTAGTGTAGGTGGCCTGAGCCATGAGAATGAATAGAGAGGCTTTTACCATTACCAAGCATCACTTCATCTGATCCAGTGTATGTATGATTGTCAACATTGAGATTGCCAAATTGGTTTGTGAAGTTGTCGATAGCTGCTGTGTCTGGGTACCAGCCAGCATCTGGTATAGAGGAGGTTGTGTAGTTGACATTGAAAGTGCGTGGAGGTGGGGGTTGGAATGCTTGATTGAACCTGTTGTAACAAATATTTGCTGTATGGCCTGGTTTGTGACAAACCTGGCATCTTGGTCGATTGTCAGGGCGACAAGTAAAGGTGGTTGGAGAGTAGGTATTGTTCTACCTACCACCAGATCTTCCACCCCTGCGTCCTCCTCTATCAGAAGAGCCTCCCCCCCCACGATTTGATGAATTGCGAGATCTGTTATAGGTAGTAGAGTCAATGGAGGTGGAGTTGACAGTAAGAGGGAGGTGTTGTGTTGGGAATTGTGAAGGGATTCATGAGTGAGGAGGGAACTGTAGATTTGTTAAGAGGTTAAAGGGTCAGGTCTGAGAGTTAGATTTGTTTGAACAAACTCATACTCAGGGCCAAGTCCTGAGATAATGTAGGAGCAAAATTGAGCATCTGTGAGAGGCTCTCTTGCAGTTGATAGGGCATTGGATAGAACCTTCATTTTCTTAAAATATTCTGTAACAGAATCTGCACCTTTCTTCATAAGTCCCAGTTGTAATCTGATTTGCATCGCCCTAGCAGTAGATTGGGCTGCATACATACTCTTGAGCATATTCCAAGTATCTGCTGAAATGTTACATTCTACGACATTTCCAATAATAGACTCGGATAATGAAGTGTTAATCACTGGCATGACCATTTGGTCATATTGATCCCACTTATCAATTTCAGCTTGATTTGTTGTTGGTCTCAGTTTGGATCCATCTATCCAACCAAATAACCCATGCCCTCTTAAATATGGTTCAATCTGCTTTTTCCAGGTGGGATAATTCTCTGATGTAAGCGTTATGAAGTTGGACAGGGGGGAAATCAAGGAGGGCATTGTCACAGTTTGAGAATTACTGGTAGCAGCACCTGAAGAGTTCGAGCTTCCCGATGAGCCAGTTGAACCAGAATTGATGGACGCCATGCTAAGAAGATAAGCGATGCAGCAGCTGAAGCAATGACCAGGAATGTGGCTCTTGATACCATACAAAATTCTAAGTATTGAGAGAACGATGGATTTTCATATTGATGTAAAATATCTTCTTTTGTATTGTCATTGCTTGCTTTCGACATATACTGTACAATGATATTTATAGTAGGGTTTACATAGAAGAAAACTTTGTGCTTTACAAAGTGGACTTATTCTATTTAGTCTTTACAAACTATGGACTCGATGTCTCTGATTTGGGCCAATCCAATACCAGTGTCTCAATAAACAGAAGCCCAAATCCAAGAGTTCCCTTCAAATACCGTAGTACATGAAGTGCTGCTTCATGTGTTCTATTGTACGACATTGTAGAAATTGGCTTACATGTTGGATTGAATATGAGAGATCTGGTCGTGTGTTTGTGAGGTAGTTCAGCTTCCCAATTAATCTACGGTTGTTTGTGGGATTCTCAATCTGTTTTCCTGAGTCCTTGTATAGCTTGACTCATACATGTGAAGGTGAAATCACACTACGAAAGTCCCATATTTCATATTCATCAAGAATTGCAGTGATGTACTTTCTTTGTGTCATTATTAAGCCTTCATTACTGTCTTGAAATTACATTCCTAGAAAGTAGCTTAATTTCCCTAAACCTTTTATCCTAAAAGTTTCATGAAGTTTTCTCTTTAACAAATTTATTTCTTTCTGGTTATTTCTTGCAATCAAAATATCGTCAACATAAATGGCTAGGTAACTTTGCTTCCTTGTTTCTTAAGATACAAAGGGGAATCATTTAACAATTGAATGTAGTTAAGATTGGTAAGGAAGGCACCTAGTTTTGAATGCAATTGTTTCTATGCTTGCTTGAGTCCATACAAGGACTTGTATCGACAAACTTGGTTATCTTTAGCTGTTTGAGTCCCTCTAGAGCAGTCTTGTAAAGCTTTTTCTTGCAAGTATTCGTGAAGAAATACATTGTTGATGTCCAATAGGTCTAATATTCAATGTTTCTTCACTGCCACAACAATCAGTGCACGGATGGTGGTTAGCTTTACCACTGGAGAGAACGTTTCTTCATAACGTAATCCATATCCCTGAGTGTATCCCTTGACCACTAAACGCGCCTTGAATTTATCCAATTGGTCTAATACATATTTATAGTCAATTGACTTCTTTCCTGGTGGCAAGGATATTAATGTCCAGGTATGATTTTCTTCCAAGGCCCGGAACTCTTCTTTCATGGCTTGGCACAATTTTAGGTCTTTTATTGCTTCCTTGTAACTCCTAGGATCTCTCAGATTATAAACAACCCACATTAACTTGTTCATAGTTCCACTCAAAGCATAAGATAAGATGGAGTGATTTGGAAGAGAGATAATCCCACTAACATTTTCTATATCAATGTATAGGTTAAGTCTGCTTTCTTTTTATGTAGCCTTTGACTAAGAATATCAGT
Organism: Limonium bicolor; assembly: GCA_023374045.1. NCBI lineage: Eukaryota > Viridiplantae > Streptophyta > Magnoliopsida > Caryophyllales > Plumbaginaceae > Limonium > Limonium bicolor. The sequence goes on along the minus strand of CM041779.1, from coordinate 136,213,397 downwards.
AAAGGTATCATTTGTAAGTGTAATATGTTTGCATTGGTAATCTTTGAGATATTGTAGTTTTTTGTGGGTTTTGCTGGATCTTCTGGTGACTGTTCCTGTCTGAGAAGTGTTCTCCAGATCTGGTCTCTTGTTTTCTTCTTGATGAGGAGCATTCTCGTTTCTTCCAACAATAATGTCTTGATCAGTGGTAGGCTCCTTGTTTGTACGAAAGTTCTCATCTGGTTGGATACAATTTGTTGATTTGTTATGATTTTCTTCAAGTAAATGGTCACCTTTAGTAGCCCATGTCGGTCCATATTACAACCCAACACATTATTTGTATAGATAAAGGCCCTGTAATTGTGCAGAGTCCAGTATATTACTTTACACTCTATATCGGCACTTAGGGTTGTATAAATACACACTTATTCAAGGTTTACAATCACGATCGAATATACTACTGTTTCATTGCGGATCGTCTCTTGTATGGTATCAGAGCCTTGTTAGGCCTGACTATCGTTTTCTTCCTTCTATGGCTTCCCACATTACCCCTGAAGTCTCCTCTGGTGCTATCCACTCCAGCGGCAGCGGCAGTGCAAACTTGGAGAGCCGTTCTCCTGGAACAAGTTCACAATCCATCATCTCAGCAACAGCTAACCTTGTGAAACTCAGGAAGGATAACTTCATGATATGGAAAGGTATGCTAAAACATTTTTTAATTGGTAATGACCTATACAAATTTGTTGTCGGAAGTCACAAATGTCCAACTTCTCACCTGAATGGCGCTATTAACCCTGAATATTCTCGGTGGATTCAACAAGATCATATGGTGCTTGCTGTACTCCTCACCTCTCTAAGTGAATCCATCGTTACACAAGTAATAAATCTGGAGCCATCCTCTCGAGTTTGGGATTATATTCATGACACTTTTGCTGCACAAAACAATGCTCAGACTAGCAATCTGCTGCTCCAAATAGCTACAATTCAGAAAAAGGAATCTGAAGATATTAGTTCATATTTTAACAGAGCTAAATTTCTCACCGATTCTTTGGCTATTGCTGGACACTCAGTGTCCGACCATGAATTTCAATGCTATTTACTGAAAGGGCTACCCAGTGATTATAATGCTACTGTCTCAAACATCCTTACTAGATCTGAGGTGTGCAATCCTAGTCAACTTATGCAATACCTACTCTCTAATGAAACATGGATACAACAGTAACAAAAGCAAAGTACCGCCTCAATCTCTCTTAATGCCACTTTCAATAGTGGACAGGGTAAAGGCAGAGGCAATCAGAATAACTCACGCACTACAGGTGTTCGAGGAAACTCCTCTAAATGGGGAAGGGGCAGATCCTCCTCCTATCAGTCTACCAGTTCCAACTACAACTCACAATTGTTCTCTGGAATTCCAGATAACCGTCCCAAGTGTTAGATTTGCGAGAAACGAGGACACACTGCCAAGGAATGTTACCATTGGTTTAATCAGACCTACCAATCTAAACCCCCACCCACTATCAGTGCAAATGCCACCGGGAGGGTGACCACCTCAGATTGGTTACCCGACACTGCTGCTACAAACCATTTCTCTCATGATTTTTCTAAATTGAATTTATCAGCTTCTAATATTCAGGTACAAATACTATAGCCATGGGGGATGGCTCCAGTTTTCCTATTAAACATCAGGGTACAACTTCTATTTCTATTGCAGATAATACTTTTGTTCTAAAGAATGTTATACATAGCCCATCTCTGCAAAAACAGCTTATCTCTGTAAACCAGTTCTGTCGTGATATCTTGGTGTTTGTTGAATTCTATGATGACTGTTTCTTTCTTAAGGACTTGGTGACCAAGAAGGTCCTTCTCAGAGGGGAGGTTAAGGAAGGGATTTACTGTTTCCCTCCTGAGCAGCTTAAGCCCACTCCTCAGCTTCACTATACCAATGCAGCACCTAGCAACATTTGGCACCAGCGGCTGGGACATCCTTCCCATCCTATTACTAGTTTAACTTTAAATACGTTTAGTCTTCCTGTGACTAAACATGTGAGTACTGAATTGTGCACAGCTTGTTGTGCTGGAAAATCTCAAGCATTGCCTCACTATCCCTCTCCTTCTAGATCATAAAACAGTTTTGACTTTGTGTTTATGGACCTATGGGGACCAGCCCATCACATTTCTATTGATGGTTTCAGTTATTTCCTTTTAATTGTGGATGACTATTCTGGTTTTATGTGGTTGTTTCCTTTATAGTTGAAAATCAAAAGTGTTGTCTGTTTTTACTACTTTCTATCACCTGGTTCTTAATGTCTTTCATACAAAGATTAAGTCTATACAGACAGACAGAGGGGGAGAATTTAAAGGACTGCAGTTTTTTGTTCAGCAGCAAGGAATTGCCCACAGGTTCACTTGCCCCCATTCACATCAACATAATGAGTCTGTTGAGGGTCGGATTAAACACGTGGTAAATAAAGGTTTATGTCTTCTATCTCAAGCCTCTATGCCCCTATCATTTTGGTCCTATGCTTTCCGCACTGCCACTTATATGACAAACCGAACCCCCACAAAAATTCACTCCAATCTCACTCCCTATTTAAACTCCACAATACTCAACCCCACCTTCATCACCTTCAAGTTTTTGGTTGCTCCTGTTTCCCTAATCTTCGACCTTTCAATCAACATAAACTCTCCTTTCGGACCAAGGAGTATGGCTTCCTTGGTTATGACCCGCATTCTACTGGTTATATTTGCTATCACATTCCCACACAAAGAAGTTTTATCTCTCGTGATGTACAATTTCAGGAAACATCTTTTCCTTTTCTTCAACCTCCTACTCCACCTAAATCTCCCTCTACCCCTCAACTACTGGAGTTACAAGTCCCTACTCAGTTATTGCCTTTGGAGCATCCCTTACCCATTTCACCCTCTTCTTCCCCTTTCAACCTTACTGATTCTCCTTTGGAAACTCCCTAAATACCTACATCACCAACACCCACAGCTTCTATTGCCTCCTCTGATCCTCCTACCCAACCTCAGCCCCTACCTCCTCCCACCCATCCTATGGTTACTAGATCCCAAACAAATTCTCTAAAACCCTTAATCCGTACTGATGGCACCATAAATTGGTGTACTCCCTCTTATCTCCACTCCACCTCCCTTTCTATAGTTATCCCAGAGGAACCCTCCTTCTCTAAGACTATCAAATTTCCAGAATGGAGAGCTGCTATTCAGGCTGAGTTTGATGCTCTCACAAAGAACAATACATGGAGTCTCGTCCCTTATCACCCCTCAATGAATCTCCTAGGCTCTAAATAGGTTTTGAAAACCAAAAGAAGGGCTGAAGGTTCTCTTGAACGCATAAAAGCAAGACTTGTGGCATTGGGGTACAAACAATCAGAAGGAATTGATTACAACGAGACTTTTAGTCTTGTGGTCAAAGTCTCCACTATTCGTCTAGTGTTGTCTATTGCAGTTTCTAACAACTAGCTTATTCGACAAATTGATATTGATAATGCCTTCCTCCATGGTTTTCTAGAGGAAGAGGTTTATTTGAGACAGCCTACTGGGTTCATGGACCAAAATCACCCTAATCATGTATGTGCTCAAGCAGAGGCCTAGGGCTTGGTTTGCCTGCCTAAGTGGTTATCTAATTCAATTGGGATTCTAGGCTACACAATCTAATCCCTCCCTCTTTATTTATAATTAGAGGGGTCAAAAGGTTTTCATACTGGTGTACGTCGATGATATAATTTTAATAGGCTCTAATTCCACCCTATTGCAGCAACTCATTTCTACTATATCGACCAAATTTCCTATCAAAGATCTAGGGGATCTACATCAGTTTCTGGGCATTACCGCCCACCGCACTCAGAAAGGACTACACTTAAATCAAACCAGATATATCCAGTAGTTACTGATTCGAGCAGAAATGCAGAATTGCAAACCAAGTTCTACTCCTATGGTCGACAGTCAAAAACTCGACACAACAAATTCTGATATTTTTCTAGACACTACTTTATACAGGAGCGTGGTGGGTAGTCTTCACTACCTTGCTTTTACTAGACCCGATATACACTACGCAGTTAACCGACTCAGCCAGTACATGCACCATCCAAAAAACATTCACTGGAAAGGAGTTAAACGGGTTCTGCGTTACCTGAAGTTTACCTCCACCATCGGGTTGTTCTTTGCTGCAAAACCTCTGGGAGAACTGCGTATATATGCCGACGCAGACTGAGCCGGGTCGCCGGTTGACCGAAAATCCACCACGGGGTTCTGTATCTCCCTTGGTGATCATCTTCTCTTGTGGTCTTCCAGAAAGCAGCGTACTGTCGCAAGGGCATCAACGGAAGCTTAGTTCAAATCAGTCGACACCGTGACCTTAGAGGTCTTGTGGCTTCTTCAACTCCTCAACAAATTGGGGGTTTTCCTCTCAACTCCTCCCACTCTCTATTGTGATAATTAGGGAGCTCTCTATCTCTCCTCGAACCCAGTGCTCCATAGTCGAGCAAAACACATCGAAATTGATTTTTTCTTTGTGTGGGAGAGAGTGCGAAATGGAACCCTAAAGATTGAGTTTTTGTCGTCGTCTCTTCAAATCGCTGATATGTTCTCTAAGTGTTTGACTTCCACTAAATTCTCTGATAACAAGTCCAAACTTCCCTTGTGTCACACCCCGTTTGGTGTTGAGGGGGGGGGGGGGTAGTAGCCCACGTCAGTCCATATTACAGCCCAACACATTATTTGTATAGATAAAGGCCCAGTAATTTTACAGAGTCCAGTATATTACTTTACACTCTATATCGGCACTTAGGGTTGTATAAATACACACTTATTCAAGGTTTACAATCACGATCGAATATACTACTGTTTCATTGCCGATCATCTCTTGTAATCTTAGTTTTTATGTAGATGGTCTTCCCTGAATTGGTGGATCGATCTGTTGGTTAGCAGTAGATTTTCCAAGTCATCTACATCATACAATGTCGCAGGTGGTAAAGGATTAGTAGGGTTGCCTTCTACATCTATTCTATTGACAGAGTCCAGTCTTTGTTCCTGAGAGGGAAAACCTTTTCGAAAAAGACAACATCTTGAGAAGAGGTTATCATCTTAGTTTCAAGATTCATAATTTTGTACGCCTTTTGACCTTGTGCAAGACCTAAGTAAACTCCTGCAGAAGCACGAGGATCAGGTTTGCTCTTATGTTTGCCTATATTAGAGATGTAACACAAGCAACCAAACCTACGCAAACTTGAGTAAACATGTTTTCTCCTGTGAATAAGTTCAAAAGAAGTTTTTCCTGAAATAGCTTTAGAAGGCAAGACATTAATCAGGTTAGTAGCATTGGTTATACAATGTCCCCAAAAAATATCAAGGCCTAACTGAAACAAGAGACTTCTGCTTATTTCGACTAGATATCGTTGCTTTTGTTCAACAACCTCATTTTGTTGGGGGTGTAAATGGGCAGATTTTTGGTGTTCAATAATTCCAAGCTGCTTGAAATAAGAAATTCTCTCTTAACTACTACCTATTTTCTTTGCATTATCGTTTCGTACTATTTTAACAGATTTTTCATATTGCCTTTGAAATAGAGTGATAAATTCAGTCAATTTCTGAAATCACTTAGACTTAGCAGGAGAGAAGAGGTCCATGTACCACAAGAATAATCATCAACAATAGTTATGAAATACTTTTGACCATGATCTGTTTCAGTTTGCATTAATTGGAACACAATATCGAAATGTAGTAACTCAAAGGTGTCTTTGGTTTTTATTTCTCGTTACAACCTGACAAAAGATCTATAGATTTCAAATTCCTAATGGGTGCATGCTCACGACCACAATGCCATGGAAAAATTTCTTTATTGTTTTTTTTTCAAATTTCCAATATTACAAGTAACATTATGAGAGGTACAACTTCTATTTTCCAAGAATCTTCTACAAGCCAATTGATCTAACACATAAGCCTATTTCTCTCTACTCCAATGGTGTTTTGTATCTTGCGTTCATAATCCTGTAAGAAGCAAGTACTATTAATGAATATCATTGTCACCCCAGTTGTTTTAGAATATTGTTAAGAAAGACTAAATTAAATTCAAATGCAGGAACCAATAAAGTATTATCAAGTCATATATTTTCCCTGGTTAATACTTCACCTATAAATCTAACTTCTTGCTTGTGGCCATCAGGCATTGTAATGTTTCTTAAATTCTCCAGAGGTTTAAGATCAGTGAATAAGCTTCTATTATGACACAAATGCTCACTCGTCCCTAAGTCAACTATCCATAATTCCCATAGGTTCATAGTCTCTTATTTTCTTGGTAATTCATACAAAGAATATTTGATATGGGTTGGGAATTCATACTTGCAAAGCTCGTAAAAGAGTTTCCCCTTTGTAGGATCGGGTGGCTAACTCAAACCAACCAAAGGTGTGAGTCTAAGAGTTGGTTTGACTCAATCGGCCTTCGTAAGTAAGAAACACTCTGTGATGTAGAAGCACTCAATCTAAATGATTAAACTAATGGCGCGGAAGACTTTTGTGGTAATTGAAGCGAAGCGACGAAAGGGGAGAAAGACTCTGTGAAACTCAGCAAGATACACAAATAAGTTATTTCATTCCTGGTCAATAAAACAACTTACAAATGTCCACTAAGTAGAAGGGATCTACTTAGCGGTTTTTCACTCACTCACCCAACACACTTTCTAATCAGATCAATGGTAAGCGTAGTGAAACTAGGATCTCCTAGGCAGAGTCTATCTAAGAGCGCTAACTAATTTGGTACGTATTCTCTCTCTCTTTCTGCTTACAAAGCGATTCTCTTTCTCTCTCTAAGCTCTGAAATAATCCTCAATAAAAGCACACAAGAAACTGACTATTACACATCTTATTTATACTTTAAGTACAATGGTAGGTCGAAGGAGTAAGTTCTGAAAATACCGGAACTAACTTAGTGGACACTCCCAGGCTTTGAGTGGTCTTCTTACTTGGGCCGCGATCTTCGGATGTTGAGGGAAAACTTCATGACCGTTGTGGCGCTTAAGATATTCCGAGTTGACTCCTTATTTTCCGCAACAGCACAAGAGAGTCTATGGAGTCTTCTTTGTTGCGTGGACTCTATTGAAGAGGCTTACTCTTTGTGTCTGTTAAGTGTGATTGACTCTGTCGCGGTGAAAGACTATCTCTGCAAACACTCCGATGTCCACAGTTTCCCCCTTGTTGCTGATGATAGCAAACCTTCGTGAATCCCGATGGAGTCAATCCTGAAATAATAAAAAAACAAGGACTAGGGGAACCGACCCTGTCAAAGTTCCCCTTAATAGCAGCAGTAGCAAATGAGTTCAAAGACTCCATTTAGGTTCCCCCTTGATCGGAGAGAGACTCCAGGCAAGCAAACGATAAATAGTAGTGTAATAGGCAGGATAATATATAAAGTAGTTAGATCACTAGACCACGTGGTCCAGCAGCGCAAATCCAAAAGTAGTTTTAAAACAGCAGCAGAATAACCCGTACACCAGACAGGATTCACCGCTTCCCCCTTTTGCTTTCATCAGAGGGAAGCCCACAGTATCACAAAGTCAGTCAAAGTACACACAAAAAACCAGCAACAAGTGTTTAGAACTTAAAAACACAACCTAAGTCCTAACACTACACACACGTCATTCTAAGGGTTTGGGGTTAAGGTGGATTGGATGTCAAGAAGTTGTTCTTGCAAGGCCACCACTGTCGTCCCTATCCCAGCAAGTCGGTCCATCATCCGCGTTTGGCCCTGAATCAGCTCGGCTGCGTGCGTAAGGAGTCTCTCCACTTTCTCCAGGAGGGGTAGGAGTGAAGTTTGAGGGACTGCCTTGTGAGAAGTGGATGTGCCCGCCGTCGTACGAGTAGATGGTGGGGCAGCAGCTTTGATTTGTCGATAGAAGTCAGCCGATTCAGATACCGCAGGTTGATGGTGTCTGCCTCGTCGATGGACTCTGGCGTCGAAGTCGCCAGGGGTACCTGAAAGAATTTTAGAATTCGAGGCAGCCAGAACACGTACCCCAGGGAGTGTTTCGGGGTATCGACCGACTGGGCTAAATGATGGAGAATGATGTGGGCCAGATTGATAGAGTGACGATTGATTATGCAGTACATTATGGTGAGGTCCAAGCAGTTGACCATGAGATTACCTTCTTTCCTTGGGACAATGTTTTTGATGACTAGAATGTGGAGGAGTTGATGTAAGATGGAGAGATCGCCACGGGGTAGGGGGAGCCAATCTTTTTCTTGGAGGAGAAAAAGCGATAGATTTTGTTTTGTGGGACCCCGGGGATCTCAGGTAGGATTCCTTTCTCATAAAATGACAAGCCAGTAGCAGGGACTCCAAGGATTTGGGACAATTTTTCAAGATTGAAGAAGATGGGGGTGGAATTAACAAAAGACTGTGCAGTACCATTTCTAATAACCAGATTTTGAAAGAAGTCGACAGACTCTAGGGGGTACCACTCCGGAATCTCACAGAATAGGTTTTCCACCCCTGAACCTCTAGCATGGTCACTAACTCCCCTAAGTTTGAAGATTGAGTGATAAGCCGCAGACTTATCATATTTTATGCATTAGATTTAGTATTATATTTATCTAAATAAAGTTAAATATATGTTATTTATGCTTATTATGCGTTTAAGTATAATATTTGTACAGATTTATGTTTTTATGTGTTTTCTGTGCAAGGAATGATTTTCTAGGCAAAAGTTCAGTTGAAGCCGGACTCCATGCCGGGTTGTTTCTGCACGGCATAAGCACAGAACTGAAAAGAGGCCTTGCCGGACATGATGCCGGGTAAATCCCATCCGCATAAGTGAAGAGTCGCCACGGTTGACCAGACAATGGCCGTTATTGACCGTTGGAGATTTAGCTAGTGCCGGGTGTGATGCCGGGTATCTCCTACCCGGCATAGGCACTGTTTCGCGCGGAATTGACGGTTTCGACCGTTAACAGTTGGGCGCATTTATCACGTGTGCCGGCTATTGGTGATCCGGTACGACGCCCGGCAAGAGACATTTGGTGCCTATAATAGGCCGAGGAAGGCTACAATTTGACACACTTCACACCATATTATACTTCATTCACATCTCAGTTTCCGCCCCATTCCAAGTGTTGGTGTCCAAGGGACGTTTGCAGATCCATCCACGCAAAGAGAAGAAGACCTTGTCAGGGTTAAGGCTATTACATCTCCTTCTCCCCCTTTGTATCTCTTCTTGTAGTTGTGTGGATGGTGATGCAGAATCCTTGTTAGGTTTTGGTTAGGGATGACTTCCTGTAAAACTCTTATGATCATTTATGGAATTTTCAAGTTTCTTAACCGAGTTCTAATCTTCTTACAAGTAGAATGAAGTAGCTATTCATTCTCTTATCTCTAAGTCCTATTTGAGGTTCACAAAACAAGAATAGGATATATTAGGATTTTGGTAATCTTTAACATTGTCTTCTACGCCTCAGCGGGAGCAAGACCTAAGGTTTAGGGTTAATCTCTTATTTCCCATTATTCTGTTGTATTCGCGGCATTAGCTATGCACGATGCAAGTATGAATATTGAGTTCCTTTTGTCAGAACCGAATCTGGAAGTGTTGTTTACGAAATGTACGATGCCGGATGGCATGCCGGGTATAAGTTATCCGGCACGTTCAAGGCCATGAATCTGCCGGGTAACAATGATCCGGCATCACATCCGGCATATGCATTTTGCGAGACCAAATCCTCTTTGAGACTTGCCACCCTTGATCATTGGTCATACGAACCTTTTGCATTGATAATCTTCCCAAATCAAAGTTAGTTTATCTATTTATTTATTTAGTTTAGGATCACGTTTTCAATTCCCCCCTTTGTTATTATAGAATAGGCTTTTGCCCGGATTAGGACTAGTTTTCTATAAGTCCCTTGGTTCGATACTCTCGGTCGTAATATATTTACACTATAATAAAAAAATAACTATATAAAAAAATAAAATAAATAACTAAACCTACAACTCTACTACGGGTAGCAAAATAAAACCCGGTCGGAGTATAGTGTAAATATATTACGACCGAGAGTATCGAACCCAAGGGACTTATAGAAAACTAGTCCTAATCCGGGCAAAAGCCTATTCTATAATAACAAAGGGGGGAATTGAAAATGTGATCCTAAACTAAATAAATAATATAGATAAACTAACTTTGATTTGGGAAGATTATCAATGCAAAAGGTTCGTATGACCAATGATCAAGGGTGGCAAGTCTCAAAGAGGATTTGGTCTCGCAAAATGCATATGCGGATGTGATGCCGGATCATTGTTACCCGGCAGTTCATGGCCTTGAACGTGCCGGATAACTTATACCCGACATGCCATCCGGCATCGTACATTTCGTAAACAACACTTTCAGATTCGGTTCTGACAAAAGGAACTCAATATTCATACTTGCATCGTGCATAGCTAATGCCGCGAATACAACAGAATAATGGGAAATAAAGATTAACCCTAAACCTTAGGTCTTGCTCCCGTGAGGCGCAGAAGACAATGTTAAAGATTACCAAAATCCTAATCTCTCCTATTCTTGTTTTGTGAACCTCAAATAGGACTTAGAGATAAGAGAATGAATAGCTACTTCATTCTACTTGTAAGAAGATTAGAACTCGGGTTAAGAAACTTGAAAATTCCATAAATGATCATAAGAGTTTTACAAGGAAGTCATCCCTAACCAAAACCTAACAAGGATTCTGCATCACCATCCACACAACTACAAGAAGAGAATACAAAGGGGGAGAAGGAGATGTTAATCAGCCCTTAACCCTGACAAGGTCTTCTTCTTCTCTTGCGTGGATGGATCTGCAAACGTCCCTTGGACACCAACACTTGGAATGGGGCGGAAACTGAGATGTGAATGAAGTATAATATGGTGTTGAAGTGTGTCAAATTGTAGCCTTCCTCGGCCTATTTATAGGCACCAAAATGTCTCTTGCCGGGCGTCGTGCCGGATCACCAATAGCCGGCACACGTGATAAATGCGCCCAACTGTTAACGGTCGAAACCGTCAATTCCGCGCGAAACAGTGCCTATGCCGGGTAGGAGATACCCGGCATCACACCCGGCACTAGCTAAATCTCCAACGGTCAATAACGGCCATCGTCTGGTCAACCGTGGCGACTCTTCACTTATGCCGGATGGGATTTACCCGGCATCATGTCCGGCAAGGCCTCTTTTCAGTTCTGTGCTTATGCCGTGCAGAAACAACCCGGCATGGAGTCCGGCTTCAACTGAACTTTTGCCTAGAAAATCATTCCTTGCACAGAAAACACATAAAAACATAAATATGTACAAATATTATACTTAAACGCATAATAAGCATAAATAACATATATTTAACTTTATTTAGATAAATATAATACTAAATCTAATGCATAAAATATGATAAGTCTGCGGCTTATCAAGGCCCTACACTTACCTTTTGCTAGTCCTCGAGCAAAACAAGATTAGAAAGGACTAATTTACTTATGCACAAAACAGATAAACTCTAGAATGACAATAAGATAAATGTTCTCAACTTTCTGACTCTATTTCACAAGTATCACTTAATCTACCTTATCCATTAAAACATACTAATGGGTATAAGGAATTTTCAAAAACCGATCAAAAACCTTTGGGCTATTTTGCGTTTAGGGATTTTTGTAAACTCTCCTTTTTCCGGTTTCCATCATTCAGTTCTATTTTTCAAGAGTTCCTGAATGTGGCCAAGACTCTCATCATTGGTTTTTATTATTCAGCCCTATTTTGCAAGGGTTTCTGAATCAACCATGAATTTTTTTTTTGCAATGAAGAACGGGGAATTTAGGAGAAAAATAAAAGGAAAAACTCTCGTTTGTTGCTTTTATTTTGAGGCAATTTTGCAACCTCAAGGAATATATTGCTTTTCCTTTGGAAGAAGATTTTTCTTTTCTTTTTTCTTCTTTTTTTCTTCTTCTTCTTTCTTTTTTCACAAAAACCCTATTTAAGATTTTTACCCAAAAGATCTTTCACAATTTGAAAAAAAAGAAAAGAATACCCATAAGTACATAAAGGAAAGAATTAGGAGAAAGATCATATACTCATGTTAATAAAGAGAATCAAAGAGTTAAAAACAGGAATCTATAAGTCATTAGAAAGCTTACCTCTTAAGAGAACAAGCTTTTAGTCATTCCTAATCTCATCTCAATCAAAGACATGCAAAAGTTTAGTAAAACAATCGATAAAACTCACAACTTATGCATATTATAAAAACTTATTTTTTAAGGGGGTCCCTGCCCTACACTTGGCAGGAACACTGTCCCCAGTGTTCGAAAGAAAAATAAAGAAAAATAAAGAAAGAAGTGACTCCCCTGTGATGAAAGAAGACCAGATGCGTGGGGCTGCCCTACACTTAGCCTTTGGCTACTTGGCAGAGTGATCAGAGATATCGATAGAGGTTATGAACGATCTCGCATACTCCCATTGATAAATTTAGCGTTAGAGACGAGGAGTTGACCAAGTGGTCATGGTTGAGCAAAAAGTTGCTGCAGCGACTTATGCTCCGTGCGAACGGTCAGATCTCATGTAATTTCCACTTCCTCAGGTGTTGAAAAAAATCTTGGAATTCAGTGCTCTAGGTGTGTGGTTGTGCACTAACCACATTCCCTGCTGAGGGAGAGAGCTCTTGTCAAACGCCTGCTGTATTTGAGTATTTGTGTAGGGAGTGTGCTTGAACTGCATTCACCTAATTTACATTGGAGGAGTACACAAAATTATAAATTAAACAAATTATAGTACGAAAAATAATAATAAGACAGGAAGGTTACCAATTCAAGAGAGACAAATAAAAAAATGATTATTTTTTTTTGAATATGCCGGACATAATGCCGGGCAACTCGTATCCGGCAATGGACTTCTCCAATTAAAGCCGGATTGGTTTTACCCGACTTCTTGCCCGACTTATTTAGACTCGAAGAGAAAATAAAATAAATCAAAAAGAAAGAAGAGATGGATAAAACGAGATGTTTGTAAAAATAAATAAAAAGATATTAAACCTAATTAAATTCGCAAAAATCAAAAGAAGAAACAAAGTTGCGTATGCCGGACGAGGTGCCGGGTGTTCGAAACCCGGCATTGGGCTTCCTCCAAGATTGCCGGGTGGCTTTTACCCGGCTTTACGCCCGGCGGGACCAAATCGAACATAACTTAGTTAAAAGACATTGAAAGGTAAAGGATAAAAAAATCAAAAATAAATGTAAGAGTAAATAAGGGATTGTAGGAGATTACTCCTAATTGTCCCTACAATTAGCGACAAAATATTGAGAGAAATTGAGCATGCCGGGTGACATGCCGGATCAACCCCGTCCGGTATAGGACTTCCTCCGAAATGCCGGGTGAAGAACACCCGGCACAATACCCGGCAAATGCAAACTCGAAATTCAAAATAAAGAATTATAGTATAGGAACTAATATAATAGAGAAATAACGGAAGGGGGAGACAATAATGCATTTAAATTTGTAAAACTCAACAGTGTATGAAATTTTGAAAACAATTTGAACATGCCGGACATAATGCCGGGTCAATCCTGTCCGGCATAGGACTTCCTCCGGGTTTGCCGGGTGACAGATGCCCGGCACTTCGCACGGCACATTCAAATCTGCAAAACTAAGTGCGAAAATAAATTAAAGAATCAAGGGATCAAAGAATCAAAGAATCAAAGAATAAAGAATAGGGAATAAAGAATAGGGCGTTTTACCGAATTTAGGACTTGGACTAATTCCAAGTCCCCGGCAACGGCGCCAATTTGCTAAACGAGAAATTGTAGGAAAAACTATATACAAAAGAATAAAATAAATAACTAAACCTACAACTCTACTACGGGTAGCAAAATAAAACCCGGTCGGAGTATAGTGTAAATATATTACGACCGAGAGTATCGAACCCAAGGGACTTATAGAAAACTAGTCCTAATCCGGGCAAAAGCCTATTCTATAATAACAAGGGGGGAATTGAAAATGTGATCCTAAACTAAATAAATAAATAGATAAACTAACTTTGATTTGGGAAGATTATCAATTCAAAAGGTTCGTATGACCAATGATCAAGGGTGGCAAGTCTCAAAGAGGATTTGGTCTCGCAAAATGCATATGCCGGATGTGATGCCGGGTATAAGTTATCCGGCACGTTCAAGGCCATGAATCTGCCGGGTAACAATGATCCGGCATCACATCCGGCATATGCATTTTGCGAGACCAAATCCTCTTTGAGACTTGCCACCCTTGATCATTGGTCATACGAACCTTTTGCATTGATAATCTTCCCAAATCAAAGTTAGTTTATCTATTTATTTATTTAGTTTAGGATCACATTTTCAATTCCCCCCTTTGTTATTATAGAATAGGCTTTTGCCCGGATTAGGACTAGTTTTCTATAAGTCCCTTGGGTTCGATACTCTCGGTCGTAATATATTTACACTATACTCCGACTGGGTTTTATTTTGCTACCCGTAGTAGAGTTGTAGGTTTAGTTATTTATTTTATTCTTTTGTATATAGTTTTTCCTACAATTTCTCGTTTAGCATTGAGCCCATGAAAAATCAAGGAACTTACCCCTGACGATATTCCATTCTGAGGCAGGGTCCCCGAGCATGTAGCGTTGGTTGAATGGGTCGATCTTCGCACATCTTCGGTGCGGCTTCGGAGGTTTCTGATCTTTGGCGGAGGTGGCACCAGTAGAGGCATCATGACTGGCCGTTGGCAGTTCTTGGACTGGAGACGATTCACCGGAACCAGAGGAACAGGGTGCGCCTTGACAGAAGAACGAAGGATTTTTTGGCTGTGGGGCGAGTGGAGGTTTGGGCTTTTCTCTTGCGGGTTTTGGGTGAGGTTGTTGTGGTGGTGTTGCGGATTTTGCGGGAGATGCGGGTGGGGTTGGTGTAGGGGATTTGATGGTGGGTTCTTGCGGTTGATCGGTATGAGGGTTTTCGGCAGGAGGGATATTGGCTTGTGGTGTTGGGGATGGTGGCAGGGTTTGGATTGGGGTGACATCCTCAATATCCGTTTCAAGAATATCTGTTTTGCAGCGGATGGCGGTGTTTGATGAGTGGATGGTCGCGGGTTTGAGGTGGTGGTGTGGAGGAGTGTGTGGGAGACGAAGTAGCGGTGGTTTTAGTGGGAGAGTGAGTGGTGGTGGTGGTGAGTGGAGATGGATTAGGGTTTGCCATCGATTGGAGGTACGCCTGAAGGCGAATGGGATCGGCGAAAATGTCGGCTGGGATGTTGATTCCGTTGAAGTTGATGCCGGCCATTTGGAAATTGAAGGATGCTTGGGTGTAAAGGGAGTGGAGTAGTGAGAGAGATGGAGTGGACGGGTGATAGATATAAAGGCTGGAAGTGCAGAGATGGCGTGTGTCAGGCGAGATAAATGCGGCGACGTCAGGGTAGGGCGAGATTAAGGGCGAGATTTAGGCGGGTTGGGTTCGGATAGATGACGTGGAGTAGCGCTAGAGTAATAGGCGTGCTAAGTAATAAAACACATTTCACTGATTCAAGTGCAAACAAAGACAGACTCTATGAGACATGAGGGAGTACCTGCTGAAGATTGCGGTAGGGGCAAGGAGATGCGACCGTCTAGGTAGACGGAGTCAATCCGATTGCTGATCGCAGTGCTTCGAATCTTGCTGTAGACAAGGGTTTAGTAAAAATATCTGCAAGTTGATCTTCTGTGGGCACAAAGTCAAGTTGGATAAGCTTTTTCTCGACACAGTCTTTCAAGAAGTGAAAGCGAATTTCGATGTGTTTGGTTCTTGAGTGTTGGACTGGGTTTTCTGATATTTTGATTGTGCTTTTGTTGTCACAAAAGATTGGGATTGTTCTTGGGTGACATGATAGTCTTGAAGTTGTTGTTTCATCCAAAGGAGTTGGGAGCAACAGGCTGCAGCAGAAACATACTCTGCCTCTGCTGTAGAGAGTGCTACAGAATTCTGTTTTTTGGAGGACCATGAAACAAGGCAAAGACCCAAGAACTGTGCATTACCTGAAGTACTCTTTCGATCTTGGAGAGAACCAGCCCAATCAGAGTCACTATATCCAGATAAAGTAAAAGTAGGAGATCGTGGATACCATAGATAGAGTGTACTTGTACCTTTAAGATAGCGGAAGATACGCTTGACTGCTTTGAGGTGAGACTGTTTTGGTGCTGCTTGGAAGCGAGCACAAAGCAGACTGCGTGAAGAATGTCTGGGCGACTGGCAGTCAGGTACAAGAGGGACCCTATCATTCCTCTATATTCGGTGGCATTGACGCCGACTCCGTCATCATCAGGATGCAGTTTGGCAGATGTACAGCTTGGTGTGGACATACTCTTGGCATTTTTAGGTTGTACTTATCAAGGAGTTCCTTGATGTACTTTGTTGATGGATCTTGATCCCTTCCCTTTCCTGTTGAATTTGTAATCCTAAGAAGAACTTGAGCTCACCTAACTCATTCATGGAAAACTCTTGCTTCATAAGGTTAGCAAAATGGTCACAGAGGGTGTTACTTGTAGACCATAAATGATATCATCAACATAGATCTGTACTAGAAGTAAGTCATGTGATGAGTGTAGAATGAAGAGCGTTTTATCTACGTTACCTCGAGAGAAACCATTTTGCAATAGATATGTAGACAGTCTTTCATACCAGGCACGTGGAGCCTGTTTCAGTCCGTAAAGGGCCTTACACAGTTTGTAGACGTAGTCGGGATGGACGGAGTCTGTGAACCCTGGTGGTTGCTCGACGTAGACTTCTCTATCAATGTAGCCGTGGAGGAAGGCTGTCTTAACATCCATTTGATATAATTGGAAACCTTTGAAAGCAGCAAACGCAATTAGCATGCGAATTGCTTCAAGACGAGCTACGGGAGCGAAGGTTTCATCATAATCAATCCCTTCTTCTTGATTGTAGCCCTGAACGACCAATCGAGCTTTATTCCTGAAAACTTGTCCTGCATCATCAAGTTTATTACGAAAGACCCAACGTGTACCAATTGTTTGTTGATGCGTGGGGCGAGGAACTAACTCCCAGACAGCATGTCGCTGGAGAGAATTGAGTTCCTCCTGCATAGCAGTAACCCAATCACTATCAAGGAGTGCTTCTTTGACGTTTCTTGGTTCAGTGCTAGACAGAAAAGCACCAAAGGCACAGAGGTTTTGCATAGCTTGTAGGCGTGTTTGAACACCGGAGTTTGGGTCTGTAATGATGTTTTCAGGAGGGTGAGCTGATTTTTGCTGGAACTGTCGACGTGAAGCAGGAGGGGGTGTGTCTGTCAGAGGAGTCAAAAGTCAAGTTTTGTGGTAAGGGTGTCTCCGGGTTATGGTCAGAGTCAGTAGATTCTGATGTATTGTTTTGTTTGCTGGAGAATCATGAGGAGTGATGGATTAGGACTCAGGGAGTCTTCCTATTGGTACAGTGATGAAGTGTGGATCGGTGAGAAAATCATCAGGGGCAAAGTCAAGTTGATCAGAAGATGAGCCAACATTGTGGGACTCATCGAACTTGACATGTGGACTTTCTTCTAAACATTGAGTTCTCAGATTAACACGATAAGCTTTGCTTTTAGAAGAATAGCCAAGAAAGATACCTTCATCACTTTTAGGAGAGAACTTACCCAAGTTGTCCTTACCATTATTGTGGATAAAGCACTTACATCCAAAACGCCTGAGATGTATAAGACTTGGTTTACGTTGACAGAGTAGTTCATAGGGTGTCTTGTGAAGGAATGGATGAATCAACGCACGGTTTAACACATAGCATGCTGTGTTAACAGCTTCTGCCCAGTAAGATGGAGTGAGTTGACTGTCAATGAGCATGGTGCGAGCCATTTCTACCAAAGTTCTATTCTTGCGTTCAACTACTCCGTTTTGTTCTGGAGTACGTGCGGATGATATTTGGTGATCAACTCCGTTGTTCCTGCAAAACTCATCAAACGACTTGTTGCAAAATTCAGTACCCTGGTCCGTTCTCAGGGTTTTTAGAGTAAATGAAAATTTGTTGACAAGCATTTTATGGAGTTTGACGAACTCCGTAAAAGTTTCATCCTTAGTAGATAAAAAAATGACCCAGGTCCACCTGGAATAGTCATCGACTATGACCAGGATGTACCTCTTACCACTTCTGCTTTGTGTACGCATGGGACCAACAAGATCCATGTGTAGCAGTTCTAGCGGAGAGCTAGTAGAGAGAGTAGGCTTACTTTTGAAGGAGGTCCGGGTGTGTTTACCTTTTACACATGCTTCACAGACGGAGTCTGTGTCAAAGGTTGTGTCAGGTAAACCAATCACCAAGTCCTTGCTTTTGAGTTTGTTCAACAGCCTATGATTTACGTGACCAAGTCTGGAGTGCCACGGCAGTGAGTTTTTGGAATGCACGTTGAGACAGACTTGATCGTCTGGATTAATGGAGTTTAAGCACATTTTGTAGAGATTTCCTTCTCTACGTCCCACAACTTTTAATGAACCTGTACGCTCATCATAAACCTTACAATCCGAAGAGGAGAAAAGTACCAAATTGAATCTATCACAAATTTGAGAAATACTTAGTAAACTGTGTTGGAGTCCAGTGACCAGATGGACTCCATCAATTTTAAATTTTGAGGGGTTACCTACGGATCCAACTCCCACGATTTCACCCTGGTTGTTGTTTCCAAAAGTTACCTTACCTCCTTGGTAGGATGAAAGCGAATTGAATTGATTTGGATCTCCAGTCATGTGACGAGAGCATCCACTGTCCAAGTACTAGCTGTCTCCATTCGCCTTCACCTACAAAAGAACAGATCATTTGTTAGATTTGGGAACCTAGATGTACTTGTGTTCCCTTTTCGAGCCAGACTTTTTCAATTTTTCTCGTGCTTCAAGTATCAATTTAATACGTTTGACATTAAAAGAGAGATCTCTATTCAATTTATCACATGCACTGTCTCGATGTCCAAGACTCCCGCAGTAGCCAAAAATTTTGGTTGGTGGAAGATTGACGTATTTCTGTTGTCCTTTCCACCAGGAGTCAAATTTTTCTTTTTCTTGATATCGTTTGGCTCTGTTGTCGGATTTGGACATATTCTTTGGAATGTCGAACTTACCTTTGTGCCACTTGGGTGTGGATTGAGTGGATCGAACTCCGGATTGTAGATTCACAATCTGGTGAGAGAGTTGTTCTACCTTAGAGCGAAGAGCATCTCGATCTTGGCTAATTTCTTTGATTTTGGAGTTGGCCCACTTAGGTAGTTCGGAGGAGGTGACTTGTTTGATAAACTTGACTGGCTTATGGGAAAGAGCGTGCTCCTTTTCTTTCAGTCTTTGAGTGAGGTTTTTGATAGTGGTGTTCAGGGATATGTTTTTGGATTCAGAAGCATTAAGATCATTTTGAAGAGAACAGCACTTGTCAGTAAAGACGGTGAGGTCTTGTTTGAGGGAGTCGATCAGGGTGAGAGACTCTTTCTGGTCACCCTGTCTAAATTGAGTTCGTTCTAAGGTATCATGAAGTTCCTTTGAAGGGAATCAACATGACGCCTTGATTCTTGTAGATCTAACCTGAGAGACCAAGAGATGGTTTTGTGTTCCTCAGCTTCATCTCTTAGGGCATACATAAGACCTTTTGAGATTTCGAGTTCCTCAGATAGCTCGGTTATCTTGCTGGTAAGACTTGCTTTGAGGGAGTTGTTCTCGGAGACAATTTTAGCAATTAAAGTCATAAAACCCATAGGAGAAATACGGTAAAGGTCTGTTTCAAGGTGAGAACGAATTACCTCATTGTCTGGAATTATGGATTCCGTTGTGTCGTGTGCCATGAGGCATACCAGGCCGCTCGACTCTGTGTCTGGATCATCGGAGTCTGAATCGCCCCAACCAACAGCTGCCATCAGCGATCTCCCTTGAGATTTTCCATACTGGCTCTTGAGTAAAGGGCAGTCCTTTTTGAAGTGACCGGGTTTATTGCAGTTGAAACAAGTGACAAAATTGAAAACTTGTTTAGAGGTGTTCGAGAACGACCGACTCTGTCGATTAGGTTGGTTAGGCATGAATTTTCGAAAGTTCTTGACTATGAAGACAAAGTCCTCCATAGTCTCAGCCTCACTTTCCTCAACAATAATGTCCACCAGCTCAGCCTTGGCTTGTCTGATTTGAGTGTCAGCAACATAGGCTCCTTCTTGAGTTAACTGAGTCGAATTAACCTGCAAGGCTTGATCATTCAAAGTAGTAGTCTTACTAGAAGAGGGAGAAGAAGTATTACCACACTTCTTTCGAACATTCTTCTTGTATTTATCTACGGATTGTAGATAGGAACCTAGGTCTTGACAGCTCCATTTGGATAAGTCCTTGCATGCTTTGGTGGAGATTACTGTCTCTGCCCATTCTTCTCTAAGACTGTCCAGCAATTTATGCAAGACACTCTCTCTATCTGGTAAGATGCTAACTTCCTGCATAGTAGTAGTTAGTAAGTAGAAACGATCAAGTACTTCTTCCAGTGACTCACCGGGTTTTTGTAGAAAGTTTTCATAGTCCATTCGGAGTTCTTGAGCTTTGCATTTCTTGAGTTCAGTGACTCCTTCGTGGGTAGCTTGAAGAAGTGTCCATATCTCATTTGCGGACTTACAGTGATTGACTCTCCTTTGTTCTGGGATGGACAGGCAAGTGTATATCGCACGTGATGCTTGTCGATTCAGCTCGTACCTTTTACGATCTGCAGCAGTCCATGTTGATCGGTTTGGATTAACAGCAAGATCTCCTCCAGTGACTATCTCCCAAAGCTCAGAGTTGACGGACTCAATGTGTTGCTCGATCTCGTTTTTCCAATGGTCGTAGTTGGTGGAGGTGAGTCTGGGGTGCTCGAAGTGCATTTTGTTGTTTTGGTTGGCAAAGAGATCTGCCATTGCTTAATTGATTGACCGTTAGCCTAAGGAGGCTCTGATACCACGTGTAGGATCGGGTGGCTAACTCAAACCAACCAAAGGTGTGAGTCTAAGAGTTGGTTTGACTCAATCGGCCTTCGTAAGTAAGAAACACTCTGTGATGTAGAGGCACTCAATCTAAATGATTAAACTAATGGCGGGAAGACTTTTGTGGTAATTGAAGTGAAGCGATGAAAGGGGAGAAAGACTCTATGAAACTCAGCAAGATACACAAATAAGTTATTTCATTTCCTGGTCAAATAAAACAACTTACAAATGTCCACTAAGTAGAAGGGATCTACTTAGCGGTTTTCACTCACTCACCCAACACACTTTCTAATCAGATCAATGGTAAGCATAGTGAAACTAGGATCTTCCTAGGCAGAGTCTATCTAAGAGCGCTAACTAATTTGGTACGTATTCTCTCTCTCTTTCTGGCTTACAAAGCGATTCTCTTTCTCACTCTAAGCTCTGAAATAATCCTCAATAAAAGCACACAAGAAACTGACTATTACACAGCTTATTTATACTTTAAGTACAACGGTAGGTCGAAGGAGTTAGTTCCGAAAATACCGGACTAACTTAGTGGACAACTCCCAACGGCTTTGAGTGGTCTTCTTACTTGGGCCGCGATCTTCGGATGTTGAGGGAGAACTTCATGCCCATTGTGGCGCTTAAGGTATTCCGAGTTGACTCCTTATTTTCCGCAACAGCACAAGAGAGTCTATGGAGTCTTCTTTGTTGCGTGGACTCTATTGAAGAGGCTTACTCTTTGTGTCTGTTAAGTGGTGATTGACTCTGTCGCGGTGAAAGACTATCTCTGCAACACTCCGATGTCCCAACACCCTTCCTTTGTTAAAGACGTGTCCGCTTCCTTGCAGATAAAAAACCAATTGATCAATTTGCTCGCCAAGCCCGGTAGAGGAGTGGTATAATTGGTGCATTCACTTCGGGTACATCCAATCTTTGCATAATTGGTGCATTTTGGTGGTTGTGGCTTTTCCCCTGCATTTCCTTTCGTGTTGATGGTTAGATGTTTCTCTTTGAAGGCAAACCCAGTATTTGTGCCAAACATCACGCCTTCTACATCTTTATTTTTCTCGCTTAACTTTCGCTGATTCTCATCTTGCACCAAAAGAAAATAGGCTTGCTCAACGGTAGGCAAGGGTCACATAAGGAGAATGTGCTTCCAGTGGTTTTGTAATCTTTTCTCAAGCATGTCAAGAATTTGATACGCCTATCGTGTTGTCTTTCATTTTCAAGATCTACTCTTGCCCCACTAGAACACCTTGATTTTCTTCAACCTTGCTCATATCTGCATGAGCCATCTGCAGTAACACTTCTTCTTCTTCAAACTCAACATAGTTTTCCTTCTCGGTACACTCAAATGAGTAGTGTTCTAGTTTTCCACAAGTGAAGCAGCTAATGGCTGATCTATTTGTAGAAGATCTGCCTCTCCTACGTCCTCTATTACTACCTCCTCTTCCTCTCCAATTGCCTCGTCCTCGAGCACATTTTGGCTCGTTCTCAACTTGCAAGACATGTTCTTCATTCTTCTTCTCAGTTACCTTGCTCTCATGTATCTGCAAGGAGGCTTGCAATTCATCAACAGTAAGGGCATCGATGTCATTAGACTCTTCGATGGAACAGACTACGAAATTGAAGTTCTCAGCGAGACTTCAAAGGATCTTCTCAACGATTGCGACATCGTTTAAACTTTCTCCGTAATTTCTCATATCATTCGCCACCTCCATAACTCTTCTGAAATAAGCTTCTAGTCTTTCTCCAGCCGTCATCTATAGGGTTTCAACCGATTTTCACAGCCGCTGAAGTTGTGCCTGTTTCACTCTCGCAGTGCCACGGTGTTTGATTTTCATCGAATCCCACAGCTGTTTGGCTGTCTCCTTATGGGCAATGGTCTTCATAATAGTTTTGTCGATGGATTGGAAGAGATAATTTTTGGCTTTGAGATCTTTGAGTTTTGCTTCATCATACGCTTTTTGTTGAGCAGGGGTGGGATTTGCGATTCCGCTATCAGGGCCTAATTTCGACGACGCTCCAATACTTTTTGATCGCAGAAGATTTTCCATCAAGAGGCTCCAGTGGTCGTAATCTCCGTCGAACATTGGGACAGCAGGCATCGAGAAATTTCCATTTCCAGCTTCTGTCATCTCTCCAGCTCTCACTTTTTTTTTGTTTATTGGCTTTGAGACCAGATTAAGGAACAAGAAATAAAAGATTTCTCACAGTGAAAGGAATTGATAATCTGAAAGATTTCTGTTATTCAATTGACAAAGAGAACTATGGCTTTATAATAGCCTTACAACTGATAAGAAGAAATTTACGGAGGGAGAGAAGGAAACAACTTATAACAGATTTATTTAATCCTAAAAGCTTGCTCAATTTATTCAGACTTTGTTAAATATCCAACATGCAACTTGTAGACATGTTGGAACATACTCCAAGTTTATCAATCCTTCTTATATCGTTTGTCATACAAAGTGGCAGTCTAACTCAATATGTTTTTTGCACTCATAAAAAATTGGGTCCCTTGTGTTATGTATTGTTGATAAGTTATCTCAGTGTAGATGAATTGGGTTTATTCCTTCAACCTCCAGTTCGTGTAGTAAACGTGTGAGCCAGCTCAACTTCATTGTCATTTTCCTTATCGATCTATATTCAGTTAAAGATAATGAGATTGAAACTTATTTATTAAATTTCCAACTAATGGCTGAACCTCCGAGAGTAATGTAAAATCCACAAACTGATCTTCTTGAAATGGGGCAGGAAGCCCAATCAACATCACAATAAGCCTCAAGCTTCGGGACCTCCTTACCATTAAACAGAAGCCCAAATCCAAGAGTTCCCTTCAAATACCGTAGTACATGAAGTGCTGCTTCATGTGTTCTATTGTACGACATTGTAGAAATTGGCTTACATGTTGGACTGAATATGAGAGATCTAATCGTGTGTTTGTGAGGTAGTTCAGCTTCCCAATTAATCTACGGTCGTTTGTGTGATTCTCAATCTGTTTTCCTGAGTCCTTGTATAGCATGACTCATACATGTGAAGGTGAAATCACACTACGAAAGTCCATTATTTCATATTCATCAAGAATTGCAGTGATGTACTTTCTTTGTGTCATTATTAAGCCTTCATTACTGTCTTGAAATTACATTCCTACTGAAATACCCCTAAATTAATTTAAATTAATTTAGGGGATTTCTTTTATTAAAACTTAAATAATACTATTAAATATTAAATTATTATATGGAATTATGAAAATTTATTTAGGGGATTTCTCCTATTTAACCCTAAAGAATACAATAAAATATTTAATTATTATATAGTATTATGAATTTAATAATAAGATTTATAAGTCGATAAATCTTGGGAAAATTTATAAACACTCCAATTATATTATAAAGATTTTAGAAATATTGGGAGCATTGATTTGAAACATAAAAGTCAATATAAAAT
The DNA here is from genome assembly GCA_023374045.1 of Limonium bicolor. Taxonomy (NCBI): domain Eukaryota; kingdom Viridiplantae; phylum Streptophyta; class Magnoliopsida; order Caryophyllales; family Plumbaginaceae; genus Limonium; species Limonium bicolor. Next base: position 136,189,030 of record CM041779.1, on the reverse strand, counting down.
TCTAGAAACCCTAAAGCCTTTTAAGCCTTGCTAGGGTTGACTTTTTGAGAATGGTAAAACCAGGCCATGAAACCTATACCAATAAATAGGTTATGGAAAACCATGAAGATCGATAAAAAGAACGTCAAAAACGGATCATCCTAGCCAAAGTTATGATCAAATGAAGTTTAGAGCCAAAATTTTGAAAAAAATGCTGATGTGGCAGCTTTGCTGACTCATCGCGCGCCTCGGTAATCGCGCCCCAACACTTAGCCGTTTTATCTCCTATAATTCCGGTAACAGAAACCAGTCTTTGCCCTATCTTGTGACCTTCATAACTTTCTCATCTTATGGAATTTTTGAGTGCCGTCTTCTTTGTTGCCTTCTCCTACACTTCCTCTAAACAACCATAGCTCACACTAACCCTAATTCATCCTAAATCAACCGGAAATTCGAGCCAAAGTAGCCACCCTGCAAAACCGTAACTGCAGTTTCCAGTTTTTCCTTCGAATCAGGTAACTTCGTCTAGCCATAACTTCTTCGTTTCTCAGCCAAATTTCATGTTCTTTAGCTCGTTTTGAAGAGCTCTAATCCCTCTAAAACTTTCATGTTGATGGCCTAAGCCAATTCTCAACCGTTTGGAAGAACAAGGTGTCTAAAGTTTCGGTTTCGCCACAGCATAAAATCATAGTTTTCTTTCCAGAAAACGCAAGGTAAACTCGCAACTTCCAGCTTCGATTTCTTTCTGTGTAGTGCAAGTTAAGGTGAGTTCTTGATATCATTGTGTAGAGCTAAGTTTCTTCTTTATATTAAGCCCAAGAAATAGTTCTAACTCCTTCTGTACTATAAATTATAGCGTTGCAAAGTAGGCTACTCAATCGGGTTGTAAAGGGGGCGTTTTTCCAGAAACCGAAAACAAATCTGCTCGATTCGAGCAATTCCGGTAAGCTTTCTTCAAATTCCTTCAACCTTGCTAAACTATGTTACATTATCGGTCAAAACCATGATTCAATTGCATCAATTACGCTTTAGATTGAGTGAATTTGACAGATTTGGTTTCGGAAACCCGTATGAACCCTAACCTCTAAATCGAATTCGAAAACCATTGAATACTGCATTATAATTGGGGAAATCGGTGTCATTAGAACCGTAATTTGATTTCGAAACCATAGAAACAAGAATCGCTCAATTTGGTTCTGTAGATTGTGAGATATTATCGATTTAGTACTCGAATTGGATTTGGAATTCTCTGAAGAACTGGGCGTTCAGGGGCCGTCCGATCGCGTTTTAAAAGATTGGACGGCCGAGATTAGATCGTGTTATTAAAGAATGTTATAAGTTTATAAAATTTCAGAATTTAGCTCTAGCTTGTTGAATTTAGTTAATGGCCTTCCCGAGGGTATTTTGACTTGAAATTTTAACCATAGATTCCTTATAAAATCTAGGTTATTTTGATATAAATTAATATGGTTTTGGAGTTTTTAAACGTAAGTTATGATTTTTGCAAGTTACGGGTTTTCTGGAATTGTTTGGCTAAATTAAAAAGATATTTTTATGAAATAAATTTTTTATAATATGTCTAAATGTTATAGTTACTGTATATTAAATTTGGGAATTTTTGGGCAATGGTAAATGGTTTTAAAAATTGTGTTTATGAGTTTTTCATAAGAATAACTTATAATATATGGTTTTTAATGTAACCAAAAATTAAAGTATGGTTTGTTAATTAACTTTTTAAGCTGGGAAAAATAGGGAACACTAAATTAACATTTTATAAAAGTAAGTTTACAAATGTTTTGGTATTAGCTTTTAAGAGAAGTGAAATGATCTACTTATATGTATATATACTTATTTAAGTTGAAATTTACGTAAATCAAGGAATTTAATTTTTTTTTACGTTTTATTTATTATACTATATGGGAGTTAATATTTTTAATTAAACTAAGGAAAATAAATATATATATTTAGGCATGTATAAAAAGAAATAAAATAGTAACTTAGGTTAAATCAAGGAACTAAATTAATCTACATTTATATTAATTATATAATATGGTAGTTAATATACTTAATAGAAACTAAGGAAAATAATTTATTTTATAAACCATATTTTGGATGTAGATATGTGTAAAAGTTAATATAAATAATTAAATGCAATAAAACTACATAAAGAATGTCTTGAGTAAATCCTAGTATACTTATACGATAAATAAATAAATAAAAGACATAAAATACCTTATAGCAAATAGAATATAAAGGAATTAATAAGTTAAACTAAACCTATACATAATACTATTAAAAGAATATTATATGAGGTAGTATTGAATTGTGGGTATGGAATTAAGCTTAAAGAGTTATCTTGGATTTCTAATATTTATATAAACCACATTAAAATACATGTGTAATATTATTTGTCAAAGACTAGAATGTAAATCTATAATTTGGTTAGGGAATTAATAAGTTGGGACTTAGGAATATTTGTAATTAGATTTTACACAAATAGAACTTACTATATAATTAACAAATAAATGTAATACTTTTACATCTAAATGTTCTTAATATATAAACAATAATAAAATAAATAAAGTACTTTTACATCTAAATGTGAGGTGGATTAGTAAGTCTAGATTTAATCATTTCTTGGCATTTATGGTATTGAAATATAACTTGATGTTTTAAGATAAAATCATTAAAAGGATTATGATATAAAACTATATTAAACTATGATTTGGAAATTTATCTAAATAATAATCCTTAAGTTTCTTGGCATTAGATAAGCCATATGAATACATTTATAACATTTATTACCAATACTTAGGATGTGAGTTTACAATTAAGCGAGGTATTTAGTAGTTAGAATTTATAGAAGGTTTATAAATATGAATTTGATACTTAAAACCTTTGAACCTTTTATTAGATAAAACTAAGTTACATAAGATATTATATTGATACTTTACGGTAATGGGAAATAATGATATGTTATTTGAATATAAAATATGAGAATTTTCAGGATAGATGATCTTATTAAATAATTGGCAATTTCACTTGTGAATGGGGATTTAATTCTTAGATAAATTTTACCTTATGATAAGATATAATGCTTATCCTAAAACATAATAAAAGGAAATTAATCTATTAAGTTATTCCTTTGAAACTTTAGGTTTTGTAAATAATTTAAAACGTATTTAAGACTTACGTTTATTGAAGTTTAGTATAAAAGAATTATACATAGTCTATGGAGGGAATGTGTGTAAAAATAAAACATTTAAGAAATTAAATGTAAGCAAGGATACATAAAAGGGTTATCTTAAAACACCTTATCATATAGTTAATGACAAAGCAAATAATATACTTTGTGAATACTAAATGTAAGAGTTCGATAAGTCTAAGTTAGCTATAACATAATTATTTCAAGATGAAAAGTAATTTAACATCTTATGACAAGATTAATAGATGGGTGTACTAAAAGGTCATTCTGAACTAAACATACGGTAAATGAGTTTAGTAGCTCAATTAAGTTATAATTAAATGCATCTACAACACTATGATTCCAATATACAGGATGTAGATCTTAATTAAGTTAAGGGAAAGACTTAATCTTAATGGGTTGTCTAGTAGATGTTGTTTAAGTACATAATCTTTACATTGTGAGATAGTAGTATAGTATTCTGAGATGAGTCCATCATAGGTCATAATACAGTGTTTATTCTAAATTAAGAATAAAGGTATTGAGCTTAAGATTATTATTGAAATTCTTAGATTTAATTATATAATATAAACACATTTTGATATAAAGGTCTCAAAGTCTTGAATGTGAGGATTGTGGTTAAATATGAATTAAGTGGATATGAGTGGACAGTTAGCGGGTGTTAATAAAATACATTCCTTGATCCTACAACCTTGGGCTATACAACCTTCTTAAATAAGTCAAAGGTTATACATAACATTTAAGCGAGGGCTTATAAGATAATTGAGATTTGGAAATAAGAGAGAGGAATTTATTTAAGTTTTACTTAGGGTACAGGTTGTTGATAGTAAGTTATCTTCAATGTTCCTCAGAGAATTGTCGAATGTTTGCACGAGTTTACTAGAACTGCTATAGCGTTGAACAGGTACGATTTCTCGTACCCCGATACTTTTGCTGATTGACTTGTGAGACATTTTCAAAAAACGCTAATTGACTTTAAGAGGAATTTCTAAAAGGAAATGGTTGTGTGACTAACTCAGCTTGTGTGACTAACTGAGCCTTGAATGTGAAACTCACTTGGGCATTGGTTCCTTCTATTTGGTTGTTCCATTAGACATTGACTGCTTAGGGTTTACGCTTCTGCACTCTGTAGGACTGAGTGTTTTGGTATTGCTCTGGGTAGTTAGTGATCTGGTGGGAATTTGGAAAAGATCAATTTTGGTAAATCTTTCTTTTGACTCTGGATATCGTTTCATCCATGAGCTGGATCTTGAGGTTTCGACGTGCGCGCGTCTTCAATGGTAACAGCAGGGGGTTGTATATCCCTCGCCCATAGGGGCATTTATATTTGACAGCAGGGGGTTGTATATCCCTCGTCCATACGGACATTAATATTTGACAGCAGGGGGCTGTATATCCCTCGTCCATACGGACATTTATATTTGACAGTAAAGGGTTGTATATCCCTTGTCCTAAGAGGACGTAGTAAACAGTGAGGGGCTGTATATCCCCTGTCCTAAAAGGACGTACTTGGCGGTGGGGGCCATCTCTCCCAATTGGTTTTATTCCACTCTTGAGTTGTTGGTTCTTGGATATCTATCTTTCGATTCCTAGTCCTTGTGACTACTTGGGTCTTTCTACTCCTAACTGGAATTGGTTCTAACTTGAGCATTGGATGTTCACTAACTCATGGTGTGGTTTTTGGATTGACTAACTTTACCTTTCTATTATTTATCTTTATCCTTAACTTGTTATCTTTGGCTTGATGATTTTAAAGTGCCTTGTTTCCCTGTTTTACTTTCAAGAGTTTAATTTCAAGTTACTGTTTATTTTGAAGAGTTATGTTTTAAAGATTGCTTTGGAGAATTGTACCAGTTCCATTCCAGGGAACTGAGTCACCCCTCCCGGGGTGGGCTGCTTGGTTTCATCTTGCAGGTATAAATTGTTTATACAGGTGGCCACGATGAGCATAAGTGATTGGGATGGGAATTAGGAATTGTGGAGAGTTATTCTATTTTACTAGTAGTTATGTTATGTTTTTTTCTCGAGTTCAGACCGTAGCTTTTGTAATTTTATAAGTTGTAATTGGTGAGGTTTGGTGCCGGATGTTTGGAACCCAATTGTCTGTAAACGCCAATAGAGATTTTATATTCCGCTGTATTTATTGTAAATAGGGGCGTTACAGAAAGTGGTATCAGAGCATAGTTACGCTCTGAACCCGAGAAAACAAGCCGAGTGAAATACTTAGAATATAGGTGCACTTAAAACTGGGGAACTGGGGTAGAATTGGGAAGTGAGGATTCCAGTAAGGCACGACTCCTAACCCTTCTTAGATTAGTGAATGATTTCTTTATACACTTTTCTTTTTATGAATATCTGTAGAGAATGGTGTGCTGTTGTTCTGTTCGAACAATAAACTACAGTAGGAATATAGGTTGGAATATCATCTATTGAGTATGTTAAGAGTTGGTTGGGATAAATCATATATTAAGCTATTTTCAAAAGCATACTTATGGAGAATACGTGGCTAAGAATACAATTCCTTAAGAGCAAGTACACATGCTCCTAGAAATTTTAAAGAATACTTTTGGTTGAAAACAGTATACTAATAGGACTTTAAATAACTAAATTAGTATTGATATTATGTGAAAGTACTTCAACTCCTTTAAAGTTTGAAAATAAATCTCAAGAATTACTTGGTACAAATTGTTGCCTAAAGGTAATGTTTGGATAAATCTTAAGTCTAAAAAATTATTAAGTAACAAACACTAGTAGCATACACCTGAACCCATAAACCACACTAAAACTCTATGCTAACTCAATGCAACAAGAAGACTCATATCAACGTCGAAGCAAAGAGATGAAAACTGGTAAGAGATATGAGAAGGCGGATCAAGGTACCCGTGGAGAGAAAGGACATGTTATAACGAGGCTATCCCTTAATGTCAAACCTGATAAAGAGATGAAAGCCGGTCTGAAAAGGTGCGCAGTTATCAATTTACAAGAAGAGAAGTCCCCAGCGGAAGCCATGGACTTTCTGCACAATCATTGGCCAAACATAGGAGGACTACTTGCCTTTTCTCGAAGAAAGTTTCTTATGCTGTTCAACTCATCAAAGGAGGTACAAGCCGTGTTGGATCATGCAACAAAAAAGGGTAACGATGTGGACGGGGCAATAATTAGTCGTTGGAACACCTCAGATCAGGTAGAAAAGAGGCGTACATGGGTGGTTATCCGAGGAATCCCGTTGCACGCATGGAACAAAACAAATGTTCGTAAGATAGCCCAAACCGTAGGCGAGGTTATTAAAATCGAGGATGAAGAGAGCCAGTTTTTGGAAAATGCTGAGATTAGAATTCAAGTCGAAACGTCAACGCTCCAATTTATAAATTGGAAAATTGCAGTGAAAGTGGACGATCAGAAGTTCCCGGTTAGCATTGTTGAATCGAACGAGCAAATATTTCAATCTAAGAATTCGGATCACTCAGAAAGTATCATCCAGTTGGTGGAAATAGACACAAGCAAGTCTATTGGTCAACAAAATACAGTTGGTGACCGAGTGCAAAACGCTGGGGAAGGGGAAGGCGAATCGAAGGAACAGGAGCATGCATTGAGTACGACCGCGAACTCAGCACATGTAGTGGTACACAACTCCCAATCCGCTTATTCCAATTATGTGTCAGGAAATTTTTATCAAGAGGAAGGCTCGGTTGCAGAGACAAAAAAGTCTCGAGAAGATACAATAATTGGAGAGACAATTGAGGAGCACCAGAAGTTGTCGGTTGGCACTGTTAATTGTGCCGGAGGAGGGGATGAGTGCGTGGGCCACCAATTGCAACCAAATGTTTTCCCCAGCATTAATGTCAATGGGAAGCAATCGAATTTTGAATGGGAAAAAAGGGTAGTGGCTGACACCAATAATTATGATGTCGACTTGACATCGTCTCAGGAGCGGCATGCAGAGGAAGAGATGGGGCATATTCTGCACGAAGCGACATCCATTTTTGGAACTGGTGTGGAAGGGTCTCAGGCCCACATGGAAAAGTGTGAGGACGGCATCTCCTCGTACCCGTGTAAAGCCCTGCCTGACGAGTCTTTTTCCGGGACGCTGCAAGGGAAGACAGATGTCGACAACCCAACTCAGGCCGTGGATTTAATTCCCTCTCAGTCGCAAAAAGAAGATGTGGGGAAGGATGATGATGATGTAATCATCCCTGATAATTTTTTTCAGGAATCACCGCAAGTTACCGGACACCCAAATTACCCGGTAAATAAAGAAAGTGGTAGACTGGCTATTGAACCTGTCGAGTTACCAGCGCGAGATGAAAGAGGTAAAATTATTAATCCAGAAAAGGAAGCAGAAGAATGTGTAGATTTGCTATTACAATTGGGTTGCACTGTTCCTAATCCAAGTCTAACAAAGGCTAACATTGTTAATCAAATTCAGTCACAGATGATGAGGCATCAGGCTCAACAACAGTAATCGGGGTGCGGCCCTACTAGGGAGGTTTATTTTATTTGGCCGTGGGATGAATTGGGTCTTCTTGTAGTAACAATGGGTGGGTGACAGGTATTGATGGGTGCAGTAGGCCATGTGTGGCCCATGGTAGTATTGTGCCCGCAAGTTGTGCAGCCGTGTGGGTCATGTTAAAGGGATAGGAGGATATTGGATTTTCTATTGTGTTTGGTGGGCTTTGTCGCTCTTCGGTTATTCGGGGGTCTGAGTGTGGTTGACTGCTTGTCTTTCTTTCGTCGCTAGGGATAAGGATGGTGCTGAGCGGTTACTGAGCGAGTAGCTTAGTGTGATAAAATTATTGTACCAGGTGGATTAATTAGATCCGCCTAGTGGTTGTATTTGGATGTGGTGGGCACTCTTTTTCCTCCCTATGCTTTTTCCCATTGGGTTTTGCTAGGGGGGTTTTAATGAGGCCCTATTATAACCCATCCGTTTCTTATTTTAATATAATGGCTATATGCCCAAATTATCAAAAAAAAAGAAAGAAAACACCTAAACCTAACACCCTACGGGAAGTGCCTGGTGCGACGAACTCCTAGGCTGAAAGTAGTGGGGGTGCACACCCACTTCTGGAAGTTTAGGGGCTAGACAAGCCTTGTCATCTAACCGTAAATAATCTTCTACGCAGATGATGGATTGTGTTGAACTTGAGGGGAAGTGGTGGTAAGACGTTACCATCATGAAATCTTGAGCTAGGCATATTTCATTACCAGCCATAATGAACAATTCAAAACTTATATATTAAGATCCAGTACTAAATTTATACATGTAAAGAGTTTATCGAGTTAAATCCTTGGTGAAAAATACTTACCTATGGAGTGAAACACATGAGTAATATTAAACTAAATGCTATTGAGCCTTAAATACTTGGAGTATTGAGCGTCTAGTGAAAAATTGAGAGTTACTTAAAGATTTGGAAATCCTTATGTTTATGTAGAAGTTTAAAGAGTGATGTTTACAAAAGCCACCATTGTCTAAGGGAGTACTAAGATTTAATAATCAGAAGAATACTTACAGAGAACAAACCTTAAGAAAAATAATTACCAAGAGTGAGTGAGTTTTCATTAGACTAGTTCATTTGACTTAAAATTTTATATAGAGTCCCTACCTTAAAAAATATATATAAATTTTAAGATAAAGGAATCAGATTTTGGAGCTACATTATAATTAATAAGAACTTCCTAAAACTCTGCCTTGTGTGAAATTATGTAAATATATAATAAGTAAATTTTATGAAGTAAATACCTAATGGTTCGTCTAGAATACTATAGTTAATTATAAAAACAATTGAAACTTGAAAAGTCACAGAAAATATTTATTTTATAGAGTTTTAACATATGGTTGGCTAATAAACCCTTGAAGATAATTTTGATAGATTATCTAGGATTATTAAATGATCTGAAATATTATTTTAAACTACTCAAGTGTGTTACACCTGAGTTGTAGCTTGTTAATATAATTGATATGATAAAATGAACATATAATGGACATATAATGAATGGATAATAATCATAAGATAAAATTTTATAACAGTTAAGAAAATACCAATACAAAACAATCAAGAGATACAGATATATATATATATCGATCGCAGATAAAATCAACAGTGCAATAAAATTTACAACAAAGCTGGTTAATAAGGTGTTGAATTCTTTGAATGTGTCGTTAGTAGCGGTACGAGGGCGTACCTTAGCTCTTTTAAGGGGAATATACTGGCATACTCTTCCTTCGTCACCTCATCCAGATTATGCCATGTTGCCTTATTAGCAGAATGTGAGGTGTTTGTATGTGCTTGGTTTTTACATTATGATACAGTATGTGACTCTTGATTTACATCATGCTATGTCTTGGTATATCTTGGTTCGTTTTGATTTTGAGTAATCTCGAGTGGAATGTTGTTATGTGAATGGGTGGAAATAAAGGATTGAATTGGTATGGAATTTCATTGGAATTATTATTGTCTCAGCACACCCGAAGCGGTGTGAGTGCCTATTAGTTGATTTTTAAACTTCAAGGCGAAGTTTCTTTTAAGGGGGATATACTGAAATACCCCTAAATTAATTTAAATTAATTTAGGGGATTTCTTTTATTAAAACTTAAATAATACTATTAAATATTAAATTATTATATGGAATTATGAAAATTTATTTAGGGGATTTCTCCTATTTAACCCTAAAGAATACAATAAAATATTTAATTATTATATATTATTATATAGTATTATGAATTTAATAATAAGATTTATAAGTCGATAAATCTTGGGAAAATTTCTAAACACTCCAATTATATTATAAAGATTTTAGAAATATTGGGAGCATTGATTTGAAACATAAAAGTCAATATAAAATTCTAGAAACCCTAAAGCCTTTTAAGCCTTGCTAGGGTTGACTTTTTGAGAATGGTCAAACCAGGCCATGAAACCTATACCAATAAATAGGTTATGGAAAACCATGAAGATCGATAAAAAGAACGTCAAAAACGGATCATCCTAGCCAAAGTTATGATCAAATGAAGTTTAGAGCCAAAATTTTGAAAAAAATGCTGATGTGGCAGCTTTGCTGACTCATCGCGCGCCTCGGTAATCGCGCCCCAACACTTAGCCGTTTTATCTCCTATAATTCCGGTAACAGAAACCAGTCTTTGCCCTATCTTGTGACCTTCATAACTTTCTCATCTTATGGAATTTTTGAGTGCCGTCTTCTTTGTTGCCTTCTCCTACACTTCCTCTAAACAACCATAGCTCACACTAACCCTAATTAATCCTAAATCAACCGGAAATTGGAGCCAATTTAGCCACCCTGCAAAACCGTAACTGCAGTTTCCAGTTTTTTCCTTCAAATCAGGTAACTTTGTCTAGCCATAACTTCTTCGTTTCTCAGCCAAATTTCATGTTATTTATCTCGTTTTGAAGAGCTCTAATCCCTCTAAAACTTTCATGTTGATGGCCTAAGCCAATTCTCAACCGTTTGGAAGAACAAGGTGTCTAAAGTTTCGGTTTCGCCACAGCATAAAATCATAGTTTTCTTTCCAAAAAACGCAAGGTAAACTCGCAACTTCCAGCTTCGATTTCTTTCTGTGTAGTGCAAGTTAGGGTGAGTTCTTGCTATCATTGTGTAGAGCTAAGTTCTTCTTTATATTAAGCCCAAGAAATAGTTCTAACTCCTTTTGTACTGTAAATTATAGCGTTGCAAAGTAGGCTACTCAATCGGGTTGTAAAGGGGGCGTTTTTCCAGAAACCGAAAACAAATCTGCTTGATTCGAGCAATTCCGGTAAGTTTTCTTCAAATTCCTTCAACCTAGCTAAACTATGTTACATTATCGGTCAAAACCATGATTCAATTGCATCAATTACGCTTTAGATTGAGTGAATTTGACAGATTTGGTATCGGAAACCCGTATGAACCCTAACCTCGAAATCAAATTCGAAAACCATTGAATACTGCATTATAATTGGGGAAATCGGTGTCATTAGAACCGTAATTTGATTTCAAAACCATAGAAACAAGAATCGCTCAATTTGGTTCTGTAGATTGTGAGATATTGTCGATTTAGTACTTGAATTGGATTTGGAATTCTCTGAAGAACTGGCCGTTCAAGGGCCGTCCGATCGCGTTTTAAAAGATTGGACGGCCGAGATTAGATCGTGTTATTAAAGAATGTTATAAGTTTATAAAATTTCAGAATTTAGCTCTAACTTGTTGAATTTAGTTAATGGCCTTCCTGAAGGTATTTTGACTTGAACTTTTAACCATAGATTCCTTATAAAATCTAGTTTATTTTGATGTAAATTAATATGGTTTTGGAGTTTTTAAACGTAAGTTATGATTTTTGCAAGTTACGGGTTTTCTGGAAATGTTTGGCTAAATTAAAAAGATATTTTTATGAAATAAAATTTTTATAATATGTCTAAAATGTTATAGTTACTGTATATTAAATTTGGGAATTTTTGGGCAATGCTAAATGGTTTTAAAAATTGTGTTTATGAGTTTTTCATAAGAATAACTTATAATATATGGTTTTTAATGTAACCAAAAATTAAAGTATGGTTTGTTAATTAACTTTTTAAGCTGGGAAAAATAGGGAACACTAAATTAACATTTTATAAAAGTAAATTTATAAATGTTTTGGTATTAGCTTTTAAGAGAAATGAAATTATCTACTTATATGTATATATACTTATTTAAGTAGAAATTTATGTAAATCAAGGAATTTAATTATTTTTTTTACGTTTTATTTATTATACTATATGGGAGTTAATATTTTTAATTAAACTAAGGAATAAATATATATATATATATATATTTTTAGGCATGTATAAAAAGAAATAAAATAGTAACTTAGGTTAAATCAAGGAACTAAATTAATCTACATTTATATTAATTATATAATATGGTGTTAATATACTTAATAGAAACTAAGGAAAATAATTTATTTTATAAACCATATTTTGGATGTAGATATGTGTAAAAGTTAATATAAATAATTAAATGCAATAAAACTACATAAGAATGTCTTGAGTAAATCCAAGTATACTTATACGATAAATAAATAAATAAAAGACATAAAATACCTTATAGCAAATAGAATATGAAGGAATTAATAAGTTAAACTAAACCTATACATAATACTATTAAAAGAATATTATATGAGGTAGTATTGAATTGTGGGTATGGAATTAAGCTTAAAGAGTTATCTTGGATTTCTAATATTTATATAAACCATATTAAAATATATGTGTAATATTATTTGTCAAAGACCAGAATGTAAATCTATAATTTGGTTAGGGAATTAATAAGTTGGGACTTAGGAATATATGTAATTAGATTTTACACAAATAGAACTTACTATATAATTAACAAATAAATGTAATACTTTTACATCTAAATGTTCTTAATATAAACAATAATAAAATAAATAAAGTACTTTACATCTAAATGTGAGGTGGATTAGTAAGTCTAGATTTAATCATTTCTTGACATTTATGGTATTGAAATATAACTTGATGTTTTAAGATAAAATCATTAAAAGGATTATGATATAAAACTATATTAAACTATATGTGTAATATTATTGTCAAAGACCAGAATGTAAATCTATAATTTGGTTAGGGAATTAATAAGTTGGGACTTAGGAATATTTGTAATTAGATTTTACACAAATAGAACTTACTATATAATTAACAAATAAATGTAATACTTTTACATCTAAATGTTCTTAATATATAAACAATAAAAAAAATAAAGTACTTTTACATCTAAATGTGAGGTGGATTAGTAAGTCTAGATTTAATCATTTCTTGGCATTTATGGTATTGAAATATAACTTGATGTTTTAAGATAAATCATTAAAAGGATTATGATATAAAACTATATTAAACTATGATTTGGAAATTTATCTAAATAATAATCCTTAAGTTTCTTGGCATTAGATAAGCCATATGAAATACATTTATAACATTTATTACCAATACTTAGGATGTGAGTTTACAATTAAGCGAGGTATTTAGTAGTTAGAATTTATAGAAGGTTTATAAATAGGAATTTGATACTTAAAACCTTTGAACCTTTTATTAGATAAAACTAAGTTACATAAGATATTATATTGATATACTTTACGGTAATAAGAAATAATGATATGTTATTTGAATATAAAATATGAGAATTTTCAGGATAGATGATCTTATTAAATAATTGGCAATTTCACTTGTGAATGGGGATTTAATTCTTAGATAAATTTTACCTTATGATAAGATATAATGCTTATCCTAAAACATAATAAAGGGAATTAATCTATTAAGTTATTCCTTTGAAACTTTAGGTTTTGTAAATAATTTAAAACGTATTTAAGACTTACGTTTATTGAAGTTTAGTATAAAAGAATTATACATAGTCTATGGAGGGAATGTGTGTAAAAATAAAACATTTAGGAAATTAAATGTAAGCAAGGATACATAAAAGGGTTATCTTAAAACACCTTATCATATAGTTAATGACAAAGCAAATAATATACTCTGTGAATACTAAATGTAAGAGTTCAATAAGTCTAAGTTAGCTATAACATAATTATTTCAAGATGAAAAGTAATTTAACATCTTATGACAAGATTAATAGATGGGTGTACTAAAAGGTCATTCTGAACTAAACATACGGTAAATGAGTTTAGTAGCTCAATTAAGTTATAATTAAATGCATCTACAACACTATGATTCCAATATACAGGATGTAGATCTTAATTAAGTTAAGGGAAAGACTTAATCTTAATGGGTTGTCTAGTAGATGTTGTTTAAGTACATAATCTTTACATTGTGAGATAGTAGTATAGTATTCTGAGATGAGTCCATCATAGGTCATAATATAGTGTTTATTCTAAATTAAGAATAAAGGTATTCAGCTTAAGATTATTATTGAAATTCTTAGATTTAATTATATAATATAAACACATTTTGATATAAAGGTCTCAAAAGTCTTGAATGTGAGGATTGTGGTTAAATATGAGTTAAGTGGATAGGAGTGGACAGTTAGCGGGTGTTAATAAAATACATTCCTTGATCCTACAACCTTGGGCTATACAACCTTCTTAAATAAGTCAAAGGTTATACATAACATTTAAGTGAGGGCTTATAAGATAATTGAGATTTGGAAATAAAAGAGAGGAATTTATTTAAGTTTTACTTAGGGTACAGGTTGTTGATAGTAAGTTATCTTCAATGTTCCTCAGAGAATTGTCGAATGTTTGCACGAGTTTACTAGAACTGCTACAGCGTTGACCAGGTACGATTTCTCGTACCCCGATACTTTTGCTGATTGACTTGTGAGAAGTTTTCGAAAAACGCTAACTGACTTTAAGAGGAATTTCTAAAAGGAAATGGTTGTGTGACTAACTCAGCTTGTGTGACTAACTGAGCCTTGAATGTGAAACTCACTTGGGTATTGGTTCCTTCTATTTGGTTGTTCCATTAGACATTGACTGCTTAGGGTTTACGCTTCTGCACTCTGTAGGACTGAGTGTTTTGGTATTGCTCTGGGTAGTTAGTGATCTGGTGGGAATTTGGAAAAGATCAATTTTGGTAAATCCTTCTTTTGACTCTGGATATCGTTTCATCCATGAGCTGGTTCATGAGGTTTCGACGTGCGCACGTCTTCAATGGTAACAGCAGGGGGCTGTATATCCCTCGCCCATAGGGGCATTTATATTTGACAGCAGGGGGTTGTATATCCCTCGCCCATACGGACATTAATATTTGACAGCAGGGGGCTGTATATCCCTCGTCCATACGGACATTTATATTTGACAGTAAAGGGCTGTATATCCCTTGTCCTAAGAGGACGTAGTAAACAGTGAGGGGCTGTATATCCCCTATCCTAAAATGACGTACTTGGCGGTGGGGGCCATCTCTCCCAATTGGTTTTATTCCACTCTTGAGTTGTTGGTTCTTGGATATCTATCTTTCCATTCCTAGTCCTTGTGACTACTTGGGTCTTTCTACTCCTAACTGGAATTGGTTCTAACTTGAGCATTGGATGTTCACTAACTCATGGGCGGCTCTTAGCATGTCCAACAAGTGACATGGAACAGGGCCCCCAATTTTTGGGACCTATTGAAATACCCCAAACCTTAATATGTTAATTAACTATGTAATTATAATTTTCTAAGGCTAATTAAGTCCTTAAGATTATTGGTGAAGAAATAAAAACCAAAAAGAATAAGAAAATGCGTAAAAGTCACAAAACGTGAAACCGCGTTTTAATTATTTTAGGAGGTACATAACCTTCGTTAGAGTGATAAATGTATTTTTATACCTTAATTACACATTAATAACATGTGGGAAAATTCCGGAAGAAAACGGATTCAAACCATGCGTAAAACGCTAACGGAGTCCTAAAACGCGTTTTTCGAGAAAATCCGAAAACGTGATTTTGAACAGTTAAATGACCCCGTAAAAATAATAGTTGATTATGTAAAAATTAAACATTAATGGGAGTATAATAACCATTAAAATTAAATAAACGAGAAAATTCCGGAAAACGGACCCGGTTAGTGAATAGTGCTATAACCGGGTAAATAATGGGGTTTTCTGTAAAAGACGGAAAAACGTTCCAGTGTGTATATATTAGTGGGCCGGTTTTTATTAAGGTAGACAGCCCCTCACACTTGACTAGTTAGCTAATTAAATAAGTCAAAAAGCAAAAAGTAATTAACTTATACCCCACCACACTCTCTTTCCTCCTTTATTTCTTTTCCTTTCTTCTCTTTCCTCCCTTCTTTCTTCTCCACGATTCCTTTCTTCTCCCTCCTGGTTGCAGCCGATTGTGCAGCTCTCCTCTCTCCTTCCATGGCTTCTCATCTTCCTCCTCATGCTCTAGCCAGCTCCAAATGCAAAACAAATTACATATTTGAACTCTCCTCATCCTCCTCTACCTTTCCCTCTTTTCGGAATTTCAAAAGGATGAGTTTCATCTCCATGGGTTTTTCCCATTTGAAGAGAAAATGACATATTCTTGAAGCTTGGAGTCTCCTCTCTCTCCTAAGGTAAAAATCTCCAAGAAAAACCTCATTGTTCTCCATCTTATAGTGGTAACCGATTTTGTCTCTCTCTCTTACCTTGTTTTTCTTCTTGTTCTTGAGCTCCAAATTGACCCTTCAATGGTGGAGTAGTTTTCCTCTTGATTCAAGGGTGAGAATCCCTCTTAAAAGCTTCAAAAAGGTAAACCCTAACTTTGTGTTCTAGCCTTTGATTGAATTAAGATATTCCAAGGGTTTAGATAATTAATTGGGTATGTTTATGTGTTCTTGGATGTTGGGATGGAGTTTGGAAACTCCATACCCTCTTAACCAATTTTGGAGAAGATGAGGAGCAAGAGATGAATTAAGGAGGCTTGTGAAATTAAGGTAGAAAAACTACCTTGAACCTTGTTTATAATTGTTTAAGTGTTTGGGATGGGTAAACAAAGTAATGAACCCAAAGTGATGGATAATGTGGTTGTTGAGATTATGGAGATTTTTGGTGATTGTGTTGTTGTTGTTGTTGAATTTGAGGATTTTGTTATGTGCTGGTAGAACCCTTGTGGGTTTGGCTAGTTTTAGGATGAAATATGTGAAGGGATGAGTTTTGGGAGATGCTTTGAAAGTAGCCAAGTGCTGTCAAAATTTGTTTAGGAGATTTTGGACTTGAGTGTTTTATTAAAGGAAGAAGCTAAGGGTGTCAAGAAGATTCAAGTGAATGGTTAATGAGTTGGAAACCAAACTAAGGAAAAGGGTGTATGAGGAGTAGAAGTAATGTGATTTGAAGTGCTGGAAATGGCATGATTTGAATGGTAAAAGATGGAGCTAAAACTGTCGCAAGAAAGTGATGAGAACTAGAAAACTAGTTATAAAAGTATGAGTGAATTTGAGTGAAATAACCAAAAATTAGTGAGGGGACTTGGTGTTGGATTAAGGTGATTGAGGAGGGTAATTAAGTGCTTAAACATGTAGATCACAAGTGGGAAAGATTGGAAGATCAATGGTGGAAGAATGGAGTTGTAACAGATTTAGAAAACTCCAAATCTGCAAAATCTGTAGCAGGGTCCGGGACCTAGTCCATGGACAAAGTCCCGGACCACCCCCTTAATCTTGAGAGAGTTGTCTAGCATTTTGGTCCAGGACCTAGGGTGAGTATTAAGTCCCGGACCACCCCAAAAAATAAGGCCGAGATTTGAGACCTGCATTGGTCCGGGACTTAAGGTAGGAACCAAGTCCCGGACCACCCCCAGAATTCACCCATTTGAGTCTCGACTTGCGTCCGAACTTCAAAGCCCGGACACAAGTTCGGACATAGGGTAATTTTGAGCAAAAACTTTGTTTAAGGGTAGGAAATGATACCCAATGATGAGGGATTGTTAAGTGATGATGTTATAAGGTTGTTAAGGGTAAATAAAGTGAGTTATAATGGTAATTGAGTGGTGAAAAGTTGTAATAAAAATGTAAAGTTATAAAACTACCGAATGGGGTTAACCATGGGTGCAGTAGACGTTAAAAATTATATTACCCCGATATTAATGAAGATAGTTATAATGTTACCAGTTGTTCAAAGATTTTCAAGGAACATGTGATGGCACACTAGAGTGCACCTTCGGTGACAGGTATGGTTTTCTTGCAACCTGTGTCCTACCGGATTACACCGGCTTGTATGTCAATGTGTTTTTCTGTGTGTTTGCCACCTTGCAAGATAAAGCATGAAATGAGTTTATAGTAATTCATTATTGTGGCGTAATCAATTCCGATACCGCTTAACCTTAATTATGTGTTAAATAATTGTTAACCGACCTTAGGTTCACATAAGAGATCGGTATTCGGAATAAACGTCCCAACCCACGGGAACGTTCTAACTACGGCTATCCGTGCGTTATTGTATGTTGTGACAATGCGTGATGTATGTGACTTGTTTAATATGTTGTTGATGTTGGATACTGTTATTCGTGTTGTGAAATGGGATATGATCTCCCTTATGTGTCTAACCGAGTTGGTAACACTATGTGATGTATGTATGTGATAAGTTCCATAAGGGAACCTCTAACTAATAAGTGTATGTTATGTATGGAGAGGAATCCGGGGGTCCCGGTCGCGCGTATTGTTTGGGAGTTAATATATATATATGTGAATTAACTCCCATCCTGTTATGTTAGGGTTGCCTTCCTTCATTGGATTTCGACCTCCCACTAGCTTAGCCAAAGCTTACCTACCCGACCTCCACATCGGGCTAGGAGGGAAATTATGTATAATGTTGGTAGGGTGTTGAAGCTTAAGTTCGCTTCGACTCCCTCTTTGTTATGTTACGGTTGTTCTTCCTCCTTGAATTACAACCACCCACAAGCTTAACCAAGGCTTACCTAACTCATCACTATTGGAGCTAGGGGGAAATTGTGTATGTTGTGATCGGTCCTATATGAGGCCGCCACTCAAGTAAAGAAAATGTATGTATGTTGTGCTCGGGCTTATATCACCCCGGCACTCCCTAAGTGAAGTTCATGTACTCTAAGAAGAGTGAAATTAAGTTGTGTATGTTACAAATCGAAGTGTGTTGTTATGTTGTGTGTGCTAACCTTGTGTTTGTGTTCTATTAATGGATGTGTGCTTTTAAGCATGAGGTATGTGTGTAATGTGTGCATGTTTTAAATAAAATCAACCGCATGCTAAGACGACAATTAGTTGTGCGTGGCCCGGTAGCATGCGGGCTGCGGGATTACCATACCAGCAAAGGTGCTGACCCCCTTTGGGGGCCCCCATTACTTTACAGGTATGAAGAAACTGGAAGCCGTTTGAGAGTAGGACGGGTAGTTGTTGCACATGGGTAGACATTCAAATCGTGTATGTATGGTAGGAGTAGTAAGACCGAATATGTATCGGCGCGGGTTGGTAATTACTCGGTACGGTTGTAATGTAAGTGTATATTAAATGTTGGACATGGAACGGGATTAATGTGTAGTTGCTCGGGAGTTTAGTCCATCAGACCGGTACAATGTATGTATGTATGTTAGCCTTGTTAGCCACGTGGGTGGCTAACGGCGTGTAACACCAAAGAGTTAAGTTATGTTGTGAGTTGTGATTTCCGCTGCAACGTGTTGTTAAGTGTGTTGTTAGTAGTTGGGGTGTTACACCTATTTTTTAGTAAAGTCAATTATCTTGTAGTTTATATAATTAAAAGGTTGCATAGGTTTCTAACATATTCATTATAACATATAAATAACAGTTGTTTGAATTTAATACTATTAATGTCTTTTAGCAGACAAATAAAATTATCGATGAAATTGTTTATATTCCAATAATATCTATTTAAAAAGATATATATTGATCTTCCCTCTTTTTCTACCTGGTAAATCACAATCTCTTTAACTACGTACTTCTATCCAATCAAATACTAACACTTATTTCTTTAAAGAGCTTGTTGTAAAATGCTAGTAGAATCAATATTTTTACGTGATTATTCAATAATAAGTAAACTTCTTCTAGTTTGTCTAAATTGTCATTTTTGACATTTATGTCATTACATAACTTAATATAGAATTATATTGTGACACAATTAAATTAATAATTCTATATTTTATATTTAAGTTTTAATTTATAAAAGGCCCCGTTAAAATATTCTGCACAGGGCCCCACATATTACCGAGCCGCCCCTGACTAACTCATGGTGTGGTTTTTGGATTGACTAACTTTACCTTTCTATTATTTATCTTTATCCTTAACTTGTTATCTTTGGCTTGATGATTTTAAAGTGCCTTGTTTCCCTGTTTTACTTTCAAGAGTTTAATTTCAAGTTACTGTTTATTTTGAAGAGTTATGTTTTAAAGATTGCTTTGGAGAATTGTACCAGTTCCATTCCAGGGAACTGACTCACCCCTCCCGGGGTGGGCTGCTTGGTTTCATCTTGCAGGTATAAATTGTTTATACAGGTGGCCACGAAGAGCATAAGTGATTGGGATGGAAATTAGGAATTGTGGAGAGTTATTCTATTTTACTAGTAGTTATGTTATGTTGTTTTTCTCGAGTTCAGACTATAGCTTTTGTAATTTTATAAGTTGTAATTGGTGAGGTTTGGTGTTGGGTGTTTGGAACCCGATGGTCTGTAAACGCCAGTAGAGATTTTATATTCCGTTGTATTTATTGTAAATAGGGGTGTTACACCTGCAAAAGCACGAGGATCAAGTTTGCTCTTATGTTTGCCTATATTAGTGATGTAACACAAGCAACCAAACCTACGCAAACTTGAGTAAACATGTTTTCTCTCGTGAATAAGTTCAAAGGAAGTTTTTCCTAAAATAGCTTTAGAAGGCAAGACATTAATCAGGTTAGTAGCATCGGTTATACAATGTCCCCAAAAAAATATCAAGGCTTGACTGAAACAAGAGACTTCTGCTTATTTCGACTAGATATCGTTGCTTTTGTTCAACAACTTCGTTTTGTCGGGGTGTATATGGGCAGGATTTTTGGTGTTCAATAATTCCAAGCAGCTTGAATAAGAAATCCTCTCTAAACTACTACCTATTTACTTTGCATTATTGCTTCGTACTATTTTAACAGATTTTTCATATTGCCTTTGAAATAGAGTGATAAATTCAGTCAATTTCTGAAATCACTTAGACTTAGCAGGAAGAAGATGAGTCCATGTACCACGGGAATAATCATCAACAATAGATATGAAATACTTTTGACCATGATCTGTTTCAGTTTGCATTAATTGGAACACAATATCGAAATGTAGTAACTCAAAGGTGTCTTTGGTTTTTATTTCAGATTGTGGAAAGGGGAGACATTTGCCCTTTGCTTGGAAACAAATACTGCAAGGTAAAGTATCTTTCTCGTTACAACCTGACAAAAGACCTATAGATTTCAAATTCCTAATGGGTGCATGCTCACGGCGACAATGCCATGGAAAAAATTCTTTATTGTTTTTTTTCCAAATTTCCAATATTACAAGTAACATTGTGGGAGGTACAACTTCTCTTTTCTAAGAATCGACTCAAGGCCAATTGATCTAACACATAAGCCTATTTCTCTCTACTCCAATGGTGTTTTGTATCTTGCGTTCATAATCCTGCAAGAAGCAAGTACTATTAATGAATATCATTATCACCCCAGTTGTTTTAACATATTGTTAAGAGAGACTAAATTAAATTCAAATGCAGGAACCAATAGAGTATTATCAAGTCGTATATTTTCCCCGGTTAATACTTCACCTATAAATCTAACTTCTTGCTTGTGGCCATCAGGCATTGTAATTTTTCTTGAATTAGCCAGAGGTTTAAGATCAGTGAATAAGCTTCTATTACGACACAAATGCTCACTCGTCCCTGAGTCAACTATCCATAAATCCCATAGGTTCATAGTCTCTTATTTTCTTGGTAATTCAGACAAAGAATATTTGATATGGGTTGGGAATTCATACTTGCAAAGCTCGCAAAAGAGTTTCCCCTTCCTTTGTTAAAGATGTGTCTGCTTCCTTGCAGATAGAAAACCAATTGATCAATTTGCTCGCCAAGCCCGGTAGAGGAGTGGTATAATTGGTGCATTCACTTCGGGTACGTCCAATCTTTGCATAATTGGTGCATTTTTGTGGTTGTGGCTTTTCCTCTGCATTTCCTTTCTTGTTGATGGTTAGATGTTTCTCTTTGAAGTCAACCCTAGTATTTGTGCCAAACGCCACGCCTTCCGCATCTTTATTTTTCTCGCTTAACTTTCGCTGATTCTCATCTTGCACCAAAAGCGAATAGGCTTGCTCAACGATAGGCAAGGGTCGCATAAGGAAAATGTGCTTCTGGTTGTTTTGTAATCTTTGCTCTAGCCCGTCAAGAATTTGATAAGCCTATCGCGTTGTCTTTCATTTTCAAGATCTACTCTTGCTCCACAAGAACACCTTGATTTTCTCTTAATTGGCGTCAATCGATCCCACAACTTCTTGAGCAGTTGGAGCACCCTATGCACTTCACTGAAGATTTCTTCATGAATTGACAATTCTACTACATTTTCATTTAATTTCGTATTCGAGTCTCTTCACTCCGGGATATTTCTAAAGTTTGGGTCCTTTTGTTCCAAATCTAAATCATTATTTATGTTCCATATATCATTCATTTAGAGCAACTAAAATATGATGTTTAGATCCTTTTCATTCTCCTACTATAATTCACCCCATCCAACTCTCAGCTAGCTCATCAAATTTCTCTTGGAGCACAAATTCAGTTCTCCGCCAGGTTTGGAACCCGCCACCAAGAAATTTTGTCTAATCTTACATCCATAGATGCACAACGGTCTCCACTTACTTCCTAGGAAATGGGCACCACATGTCATTGAGCGCCACTAGATCCATACCAAATAGCACATCCTTGGTACGTACACTATATTCCCTAAACCATTATCCATATCATTTGTTCAACTCCAGGTTCAATATTCCTTTTTATTTGAACACCTTTTCACCTATGTCCCATTCCTCTCCTAACAACACTTCTAATCCGATCTATAATTGTCTCACCTTGTAAGTAGTAATTTTTCGTAAATGATCTTGCAATTTCTTTCACAATGTCAAGCAGCTAAACAATTTTAGTAGTTTCTTACAAAAAATGAACAGCTGGTCAATTAACAGACAGAACTAAAAGGATGAACACTAGGTTGATCTTGATCATGTATAGTAGAATTTGAATATTGGTAATCTATGGTGCCTTTGATTCTACTGGAGTGTACAGATTTTAAGGGGCAAGTGTTTCCATATAAGAGTTCTATGTGTTACGCTCGCAAGCTAAAGTTTGATGCTTGAGATAGAATGCTTAGACTTACATTTTTTTCAGTGCCAAGGAAAATCTTGTCTCGCTCGCAAGCTCTTCAATTTCTTCAGTTTTCACTATCACGGGATCATCAGTGGTACTAAAACGTGGGGAATCTACCATCTTTTGCACCTTTCTCTTCAGCATGAGACAATTTTTTCGCTAGTCTTGTGAGGTTATCAAAATGTGGAGGGATTTTGTCATTGGTAGTCCGGATGTGCTTCGTATTAAGGCTGTTAAAACTTGAGCTTTGATTTTTTTTTTTTTAAGAATTCTTAATAATTCATGGATATTAGGAAATGAATAAGACTGGGTTAACATGAACATGATCTTCGACTTGTTCTCTGGATTTATGAGTCCTCTTCAATTGTTTCAAGAAAAAGCTTTATTCTTTGATAAAATTGTTAATTTTTCCTAGAGTATGATTGATTAGGCTTTGTCCCTGCCATTGTACCAAATAAACAACTAAGTAGATATGTTTATAAACAAATATTATACATGTTCTTTTCGAAAGAGTTATGTTTTTGTTTGGATATGAATATTCATACCTTGTTGATGTAGATGTTCGCTGTAAGGGTTTGACATAATTGCAAATAAGAGCTTTGTTTTATTAACTTACTTAACACATATTTATAACAATTCTAATTGAGTCAAGCATATATTAAATTCTTCCTAAACAATCTCTAAATATTATTTCACTAGTACAAAAATGGTCTATTTTGGTGCCCCTATCTCGTCGGTTGTTTAAACAACCGTTGAGATAGACTTCTTTATGAAATGTCGGGAACCTATTTCTACAGTTGCTAGCCGTCGGAATAGGTCCTTTATTATTTTTTTATTAAAAAAATGGAGGACCTATTTCGGCTGATTCTAGTAAAGAACCACCGAAATAGGTGGTTTCTTTTTTGTTTTCAGTTATTTCTGACACCCTATTTCGACTGTTCCTCACTAATCCACCAAAATAGGTGGTTTCTTTTTTTAAAAAAAAAAAGTTAATTATGACACCCTATTTCGATGGTTCCTTACTAGAAACCGTCGAATAGGTAGTTTAATATGACTCAGTTCACAAGCCGGCGCATTACATTCTGCAATCCCTAACTCTCTTTCTCTCTCTATTTTCTGGAGATTTCCTCTGTGATTTAGACCACCACCGCCCACCACACCACCATCGCCCGCCGTCGACCACCATTGCCCACCATTGCCTGCAGCCCATAGTTACCAAAACAGTTTTTGAAGCTAGAAAGAGGTGAGTTTGAATTTCAATTTAAAATTTGTCAATTTTTTGTAATGATGAATAGATTTAGGATTTAATGTGATTTTAGATATTGTACTTAGTTGTGTGTGCAAAATGTATGTATTGATTTAATATTTTTAGCGCACACAAGGTGCTCGATAAAATGTTTAAGTGAAATATTAGGTTTTTTGCTCATTTTGTGTGTTTGTGCCTTTGTAGACAGAAATCACTAAACTTATGCACCAGATTGAAAAAACAAATCATTCGGGAACCCGTAATATACTTCAACTTATGTTTTCATTCTTTTCGCTCACTATAATTTTGTATTCCTAACTACAAACAAGGAACATACACAGGCTGCTGAGTTTTTCTGCATTCTCTACTTGTGTTTATTCTTTACTTGTGTTTGTGCTCTTATGCCTCTACAGAGAAGTACTTAAGGAACTGCTTAACCATTGTATGGTAGCTTGAAGACGAAGCGGAAAATAATTCATTTAGGAACCGGCGTAATATAAATCTAACTTATCTGCACCTCTTTTATGATTGACTTTGTATTTGATTAACGCAAATTGTTGAAATTTGTTTTGATGAATGAATTTTGTTATAGTTAGATTTGTGTAAATTGTTGAAAATTTGTGGTGTTGAATGACATTGGTGAATGTTTAATCATAAGCATGGGATGGGTAAAATTATACAAAGGTCATGGCGATATTTTTTGTAACAACCCCAAAACCACCCTGGTTGAGAGACCATTACACGTCGCGCGCTCACTTCCTTAGACACGCAAGGCTACACTCACGAAACCCAAAATAGATGTAAATACACTTTTATTAAATAGATAGCAGATTACAATACTTATTCGTTTACAAATGCAGAGCGGCAGCCAAATAATAGTACATAACAAAACACAGCCTACAGAAGGGGGTTTTAAGCCACAATTACAGATACAACGAAAAGCAAAATGAAAGCCAAACGAATATCAAGAGCCGAATCTTCAAATAGAGGCTTAAACCTGCAAATCAGATGGAAATAGGGGTGAGCCAAACTATAGCTCAACAGGTGATAAACTTCATCAGCTGAGCATGCTCAAAACAGATATTGTACATATACATATACATATACATATACATATACATATACATATACATATACATATACATATACATATACATATACATATACATATACATATACATATACATATACATATACATATACATATACATATACATATACATACATATACATATACATATACATAACTATACATATACATATACATATACATATACATATACATATACATATACATATACATATACATATACATATACATATACATACACATATACATACACATACACATACACATATACATATACATATACATATACATACACATATACATATACATATACATACACTTAGCAAAACAGACCAGAGGTCGAAACAGGAACCAGACAGAGGATGAAGCCTTCCCAAATAAGAAGAGAGACAGATCAGAGCAGAAGTAGAAGCTTGTCAAATTAGAGAGGAAAAGGGGAAGCTGAGCAAACTGAACATAAATCACAAACCAGAGCAGAGCGGACTGCAAACATAGAGGTTCAAAACAAAACGCTTAACAAAACAGAGGTGGGACCCTAGACACCAGCTGACACTTCAGAAGGGCAACGCTATGGCCCTATGGATCCGAAGATCCCACACAGAATCCGTAGAGACAACTATGGACCCGTCGGTTACTAAACATCCAAGGGACCATGAGAGACAGAACAAAAGGGAACCCGAGGAACAAAACAGAAGGAATTCCTGCACAGCATGCTACGGGACAGCCCGACCCAACTATCCAAGGCTCAGAAGCTAAACATCTAGGTCCCAAAAACAAAAGTTTTGCTAAAACAAAGCAGAAGCGTTTAACATAACAGATCAGAAAATATAAGCTATTCAAATTGATCGGAAGTCTTAACAGAACAGAAGTCGTATACCGTCTAACACATACAATAGCCAAACAGAAAACAGAAGCTCAAACACTCTTTTAGAGCAAGATAGGGGTCCAAAACTTAATGAAGACTTTCAACTGCAAATACTCATAACCATGAGCCAAAACACATAAAAACAAAAAGTACACAACAAGAGGAACACAACGCCACAAACGGTGGTCAAAACGGAGCTAAGACATAAAAATTACGTAAAAAAAGACACGTGTCCGGACATGCGTCCGACCTTGCATGTTTGGACACACGCCGGGGACACACTTACACACTTCCGGACTTACGTTTGGGTCACAAGTCCAGACGTAAGTCAATTTAGAAAATAAGAGGCATCCGGACATTTGTCCGGACTTTTATCTCTTGACAAAGTCCGTAAAACAGGATATACACGTCCGAACTTGTGTCCGGGCTTACATGTTCGGACACAAGTCGAGCAGTAATCCCGAAACTCGTCCTCGCATCGCGTCCGGACTTACATGTCCGAACGGATGTCGACATGACATAACTGACACCCAGAGCACACGTCTGCGGCACCTGTCCGGACACAACAAAAAGTTTTGAAAACAAGTCAAAACAGGTGGAATGAGAGAGCCAAAATCACCATTTTCGTTGTATAGCTTTACATACAATACTCAAATGAAACACAGAACCATGGGGTTTTAACACTTCGAAACACATCTTAGAAATAGATCAGAGACATCGCATTCAGAGAAGTATTAAACATATACAGAAAATGAACGAAATCATAAATCCTCGTGGGCATACACACACACCCGAATCCATCTACCACCTACCCCACATCCGACGCAAAGCAAATTTGTGTAGACTCCACACAACACTCCACTCAAATCACCACCCGGAATCACAAATGCCCGATCGAATTGGAAGGAGATCGGAACCAGAAAAGGGGCAAAGAACTGTGACAAAACACGACAACGAATTTGGAATCCCCCATATCGGAATCTACGGACTTGGATCAGCAACAACGAAACCAGAACATGAAATGATCATTTTGCAGAGAGAAATAGGAGAAGATGAGCAAAGGGAGGGAGGTTAGCAAAGCAACAGTTCGTGATGTTAAGCGGGAGAATGAACCAGAAGAAAGTGAAGGAAAGAGAAACAATAGAATGAGAAATAAAAATTAAGAAAGGGAAGTTAGGAATTAGTAAAAGAGGAAATAATTCCTAAATCATTGAATAAATAACAAAATTAAAAGGACATATTTGACCCTCCTTCCTACTAGTTGGAATGATATGTCACATACGGCATAAGTCCACTAAATTAAGATGAGAATAACATAAAACTCCCTTTGTAAATTAGATATGAAATAAAATAAATAAATAAAACATGGGCATAACATTTTTTTAAAAAAATGTCTTAGTAATTAATATTGTTTGTTGTCTGTGTATACCTATAATGATAACTAAAAATTTTCTTTATCAGGTTTCACTACATATCAGTCCGCGAACAACCTCTATTTTTTCCCGCCTTCTTCCATCACCATTTTAGTCTCCTTATCTGTCAACAAATCCTATAAACAAGTAAGTAATTGAGCTATGGTTTTTGTTTAATAAATGCAATGATTTGTTGAAATATTAATGCTAGTATATAGTTTGGGTTGGAACATTAGAGTTAGGCTAGCTTAATTGATACGCATCCAGTCACACTTCATTAGGATATAAACACGTAGAAGCAAATGCAATCCATGGTACGAAATTGTTTTAGTTTTAGGTATGATAATAATCATACCCGTTTAGTGTTTCACATAAAGTATGGAGTGTGACTGGATGTACGGTGATCAAGGGGATCACTTTGACAAGATGCTGAAAGAGTTTTGCAAAGTGGCAGTGCAACACAAGGACATGATAAAGGTGGTAAAATTACCATGTCCTTGTGTTGACTGCGGTGTCATAAGGAAATTTTCACGCATCGAGGAAATTTTCCATCTGAAGAACCGTGGTTTCATGCCACACTATAGAAGATGGAATTTTCATGGAGAAAATGTTGAAGATAATGACGTGTCCACTTACAGTCATGATCGGAAGAGGATGAGAACTGACCACACTTGTGATTTTGTCAATGAGTCAGAACTCCCAAGTGATTCCGGAGTCAATGACAGTGAGTCGACTTACCATGATGAGCAAATAGACGAGATGCTTGATAATGTTGAGGCTAATTTTGTCAACCGGCGAGATGAGTATCATTGTTTGTTGGTCGCATCCAAGACAACCGTATACCTCACGTGCATTAAGTAGGGATGGCAATGGGTACGCGGGTACCCATTTCACCCGGTCACCCGACCCACTAAACCGGGTGAAAAACCCGCATAAAACGGGTGAAAAACGGGTGACGGGTGGAACGGGTACGGGTGCAGGTCGGGTGACGGGTGAACATTTTTCACCCATCACCCGACCCGTTCACCCGCATAGATTATATATATATTATATGTTAAATTGTTACTTATTATTCATTCTCCTTCACTCATGATTTTTGTAACCCTAACTAGTGAACAAGGAACATTCATGCTTTGGGTGACTGCGTCATTCTTTATTCTCACCACTCTCGGTAATTTTACAGCCCTAGCATATTTGCTCTACGCAGTTTTTAATTCTCTTCACTGAAGGTAATTGCAACCCTAACTGGCAAACATGGAACAAAGATGCTTGTGCCTCTATTTCTTTCTTCACTCTCGGTAATTTTGAAACCCTAACTGAAAAACAAATAACTTACTTACTCTACGAAGGTTTTCATTCTCTTCACTGAAGGTAATTTCACAATCCTAACAGGTGAACATTGGGCATACATGCTCTGCGCCTCTATTTTCTCTCTTCACTCATGGTAATTTTGCAACCATAATTGACGAACATGGAACGTACATGCTATGTGCAATATTTCATTATTTTCTCTGAAGTAAATCTCACAATCCTAACCGGCGAACATAGAACATACATGCTTTGTGTCTCTATTTTCTCTCCACTCACAGTAATTTGCAAACCTTAGTGGCTAACAAGGAAAAAGAAAAACAAACGGGTAAACGGGTTCACCCGCTTCACCCGTGGGTGACGGGTGAAATGGGTGATGGGTGATACATAACGGGTGACGGGTCGGGTATGGGTGGAGCGGATGAAGTCGGGTGACAGGTGCGGGTGATGGTCCACCCAACCCAAACCCGACCTATTGCCATCCCTAGCATTAAGTACATGAAATTGACAGGTGTACTAAATTTGTTCAACCTGGAGGGAAGATACGGATGGAGTGACAAGAGTTTCATGGCACTTCTCAAGCTACTTCATGATATGCTACCGGATGGGAACGGTCTCCCTACCACCACCTACGAGGCAAAGAAATGGATGTGTCAAATGAGAATTGAGTACAAAAAATTTCATGTGTGTCCAAACAGCTGTGTGTTGTATAGGGGTGATTGCGTACATCTAAACAATTGCCTGAAATGTTTGTTGTCCCGATATAAGCATAAGGATGGTGACTCCTCTCTTCAGAAAGAAAGCCCTCCTACTAAACTATTATGGTATTTTCCGATCATACCTAGATTCAAACGGTTGTATGCGAATCCGAAAGATGCAAAGAACTTACGATGACACGCACAGGGTAGAAAGAGTGATGAGAAATTAAGACATCCAACAGATGGACCTCAGGAGAAACATCAACAGACGGTTCAAAGAACATTTTGGGGGTGAATATAGGAATCTGAGGCTTTGACTATGTACTGATGGGATGAACCCATACGGCATATTAAGCAGTCAACACAACACCTGTCCGGTTTTGCTAGTGATCTACAATTTACCCTCTTGGTTGTGTATGAAGCAAAAGTACATAATGTTATCACTCCTGATATCTGGCCTCAAGCAGCCAGGTAATAACATTGGTGTATATCTCACCCCACTAATTGATGATTTGAAGTTACCGTGGAATGAAGGAACCGTGGTGTATGATGCTTATGCAAGAGAAAACTTCACGCTTAAGACGTTGTTGTTATGTACTATCAATGACTTTTCCGAATATGGGAACTTGTCTGGATACACTGTGAAAGGAACATTTGCATGTCTGGTGTACGAGGATGACACATGTTAGGACCGTTTAAAAAATTATGGTAAGAATGTTTACATGAGTCATCAACGTCTTCTACCTAAAGATCACTCTTATCTTAAGAAGAAGATATTGTTCAATGGTGAGGCCGAGACTCGCGTGGCCCGTCTACCTTTGACCTATGAGGAAGTGTATGCAATGGTTAAGGACATTGTAAATGTATTTGGAAACACATCAAAACCGGCAAAGAATATTTGGAAAAAATGCTCTATCTTTTGGGATCTACCATACTGGCGTCATCTGCCTGTCAGACACTGTTTAGATATCATGCACATTGTAAAGAACATTGGTGAGGGAGTGAGTGGGACTTTGCTTAACATACCCGGTAAAATGAAGATGAATTGAAAGTGAAAAAAGACATACAAGCCACAGGTATACGAAAAGAGTTACACTCATAAGAGAATGGGAAACAAATATACCTACCACCTGCATGCTACACACTTTCAAAGAATGAAAAGATTAGCTTCTTCAAATGTCTACATCGGTAAAAGCATCATATGGATACTCTTCAAACTGGAAAAACATTGTATCGATGAAGGATTTGAAACTGTTAGGCATGAAATCTCACGATTATCATGTATTAATGTTACATCTTCTTCCAATTGCAATCTGAGGGATATTGCTAAATGATGTAAAATATGTGTTAACCCAATTATATTTTTCTTCAATGTCATCTGCTGCAAGACAATTGATGTAAACTCTCTCGATGATCTACAACGTGAAATTGTGGTCACATTATGTCAACTGGAGATGTATTTCCCACCATCGTTCTTTGACATAATGGCACACTTGATAATACACATTTTTCAATAGATCCAATATTGTGGTTCAGTCTACTTATGTTACATGTACCCTTTTAAATGATACATGGGTATTCTAAAGGGTAGAATGAAGAACAGATTTTGACCAGAAGGGAGCACAATTGAAGCGACAATGACTGAGGAAGTCACAAAATTTGAGACGGATTATTTGAATGAAACGGAATAAATTGGTATCCTAAAACCATGACACTATGACAAATTTAAGGGAAAATGTGTCATTGGGGCAAAGATTGTGCAAGTACCACGTCATCTAATTCATCAAGCACATATGTTTGTGTTACAACTCCTTAAGGTTGTTGAAACTTTCTTAATTTGATACTCATATGAATGAGTTGAGACAACAAAATTCTACCAAAGACCACCTTTGGCTTACAAAGAACAAAACCGAGTGTTTGTGCAATGGTTCAATAATTATGTGTTTCAAAAAGCATCATCAAATCCAAAAGTTGCCAGTGAAGAGATCAGATGTTTAGCAGTAGTACTTGAACCTAATATTACATCATTTACAGGGTATGAAATTAGTGGGTATACTTACTACACTGCATGCCAAGAAGCTAAATCAATAAACCAGAAGAGTGGAGTAAAAATAAAAGCAGCATTCAATGAGTATCAAATCGGAACCGCTCTCAACTAGTGAAGAGCTCTAGTTGGTATTACAGTGTTAATGTTACCAAGGACATTTGGGAACTAGACTACCACTTTGATTATTTTCTAGTGTTCCACTACAAGCAGCACTAGTACAAAAAACGCCTATTTCGGCGCCCCTATTTCGGCGGTTATAGATAAAACCGTCGAAATAGGGCTCTGAGATTTATGTAGTCTGAAAAAAGACACCTATTTCAGTGGTTCCTAGCTTGGAACCGCCGAAATAGGTGTTTCTCAGAGCCTATTTCGGTGGTTGTTTTTACAACCGCCGAAATAAGGGCATTTCCCGGTATTTTTTTCTGAAAATTTTAAAATGTCGCTTAAATTTCAGTCTATTTCGACGGTTGTTACTAACAACCGCCGAAATAGACTTTATTTCATTACATATTTGTCGCCGGCCTCAACTCTTCATCTTCTCTTCTCTCTCACTACCGTAATTTCGCATCCCTAACTGGCGAACATGCTTTGCGCCTCTCTTCTTCACTTTCTTTCACGGTGATTTCACAACCCAAACCGCGGTGGCTCTCTCTTCATCCCCCTTCTCTCACGGTAATTCACAACCCTAACTGGCAAACAAACATGCTCAGCGCACCTCTCTTCATCCTCTTTTTTCATGGTAATTTTGTAGGCGAACATACATGCTCTGCGCCTGTGTTCATTATCTTCTCTCATGGTAATATACTCGAACTTATCTTATTCTCTCTGGTTAACCGGTAATATACTCGAACTTATCTTATTCTCGTGCATGCGTCTCTGTGTCGAAAATCACTGGAACTGCATACATCTCTACGCCTTCATTCTCGTGTTTGCGCCTCTTGAAAATCACTGGAACTGCATACATCTTTGTGCCTTTATTTTGTCATGTCTGTGCCTCTAGAATATCACTGGATTTTCTATCGAGAGGTTGAAGACGACATAGAAATCATTTTTTTAAAGGACCTATTTC
Organism: Limonium bicolor; assembly: GCA_023374045.1. Taxonomy (NCBI): domain Eukaryota; kingdom Viridiplantae; phylum Streptophyta; class Magnoliopsida; order Caryophyllales; family Plumbaginaceae; genus Limonium; species Limonium bicolor. The sequence continues at coordinate 136,156,320 of CM041779.1, read as the reverse complement.
GGCGGTTGTTAGCTAGGAACCGCCGAAATAGGTGTGTTTTCTTTTTATTCTAAAACGCGCTTATCTCGGCGGTTGTAAAACCGCCGAGATAGGATTGAACACCTATCTTGGCGCACTCCATTTCGGCGGTTCACAACTGCCGAAATAGGCTATTTAGAACCACCGAAATAGACTGTTTTTCTACTAGTGCAGGTGGACAACATGGAATCCAAAATGATGAAGGGCTTACCTTGGTTGATCTTACACGTGCCGGTTTTAAAGATGATCAATTTGTTATGGGGAAAGATTGTAACCAAGTGTGGTATGTTCAAGATCTGAAAGACTGTATATGGTATTTTGTTCTTCCAAGGAGAAGACTAGTTCTGATTGAAAATGAGAATGATGATGACAATGAGACGGTAGAAGAACCAACATTGTTACCTACGGTATTGCGGGATTTGAACAATGAAACCCAAAACAATTTGATTTACACACGGTTAAACCATGATGAGGGTGTTTGGGTTGAAAACACTAAATGATATCAGTTTTCATGTCAGGTAACTAGTGCTAGTAGTTATACGTCTGTTGTAAGTTTGATTGTTTGTTGGTTTATGTTAATTATGGTATGCTAAGTATTTTTGTTGCCTCGTTTAACACTTCTCTTTATATTATGACATAATCTAATTAATTTAAGTAACTTATCTTTTCTACAGTGGATGATCACCCTGTGGATGATCCTGTTGGAGAAGCTGAGCCTCATCGGACGAGACCATCTAAACGGGTCACACGAGGAGGAAAGAAGAGGAAGACAACTCAATCACAGCAGGATGAGGCTTGCCTTTCACAGTAGGCACCAGAGCCAGCAGCTACCTCCTCCTACGGATAGAATGTGAAGAAGAGAGGCCCCACACGGGCACTGAAAGCTAATAGAGGTCCCCCCCCCCCCACGAAGCCGGTGCAGTTCAACGAGTACCAGCAGTCGTATAGTAGTTAGAAGAAGGATTATGTTGCTTATGCTAGCCATCTGGTGAAGATTTACTGCAACGTAAACCATACATGGAAGCAAGTGCCACAATCATTGAAGGACACCATGTTTGAGCGTCTTCAGGTATGTTTATTTTTTTATAACATATTGTTATAGAATTTTAGAGTTTCTCATAACGTGTTACTAACTAATTGTTTATGTAGGCTCGATTCTATGTAAACTCTTCTCTTAAGGACGATGTGCTGAAGGCAATGGCGCGGCAGTTCTGTGACCACGAAGATAAGCTCGCCGACAAGTACATTCATAAGGTGAATCAAGACCTAGATACGGATGACCCAGAAGGAGGTTGAGATGAATTGTCACCTTGGGAGAAGTACGAAGGCATCATAGAAGAGCAGTGGGTGCAGTTCGTTGAGTATCATCACACCCCCGAGTACCAGGTGGAGTTAATAGTCATTTGTCTTTTATCTTGTTCGTATTTTATTTGCTTATTTGCATCTTACGTAGTATATACGTATTTGTAGGCTCTTCGTGCGAAGCAATAAGCAAACATGAAGAAAATCTATATCCACATCACTTAGGCGTCACCCGACCCGTCACCCGTTTTTCACCTGCATCACCTGATCCGACCCGTCACTTGTAACTTCATCACCCGTCACCCATTTCACCCATCACCCGCAGGTGAAATGGGTGAACCCGTCACCCGTTTTTATTTTATTTTGCAGCATGCATTTTATGTTTTTAACACCTTATATAAGCTTAATTTTTCAAAAAAAAAATACACTCATATTTGTTCAACAATACATACCACATCAACTAATGTCAATAACATACTCAAAACATAGAGTATTAACAAAAATATTTCCAAATTATCTCTACAAATATGGGATAAGTATATTTTTTATTTAATATAATACATAGGGGTGACGGGTCGGGTGAACGGGTCAGGTGACCGGGTGAAAAATGTTCACCCCACCCGACTCGTCACCCACACCCGTTTCGCCCGCCACCCGTTTTTCACCCATTTTTTTCTAGTTTTTCACCCGTTTTTATGGGTTGGGTGGTCGGGTACCGTCACCCATTGCCATACCTAGGCAAAGGTATTGCCGAGCTTGTACCAGAGTAGGAACAACAGGGGCTGGCTGCCATCGGACGAGTCACTCGATCCTAGCAATAGGATGATGACGGTCTAGAAGTTGAGTCGAGTGCCAAATAGCTCGACGATGGGAAATCCTTAGTATGATGACACCACAAGATCCATTATTAAATCAAATAGTGAGTATCTAATTTTGGTACATAAGTTTAATATTGGTTTGTGTAACTGCCGACTAATGAATTATTTTATTTATGTGTTTTATATGAGGATTTAAGCTCTCAAGTTACTAAAGGTTCTTGGACTCCAAGCAGACATTATGATCCTCTTTCTCACGCTCTTGGAAAGGTGGAACATCCTAGACGTGGTGTTGGTTTTGATGGACAAGTTGGTATCCGCCAAGCTTTTGGCAATCATTGGTCTAGGTTAGGCCTGTAAGGAAAGATGATCAACTACGAGGAGCATTTAAAGATAACTGCCGAGCTAGAGTATAATATTGAGCAGAGGCTTGGGTAGATGTTTAAGCAGGATCTTCAATAGATGGTCTTTGAAGAGATGTCCAAAATGTGCTCACAAATGTTCAGCAGTCAAGAGGTGACTAGACCAGCACATGGACCATCAGCTGATCGAGAGGAGAGCACACCAGTATGGCAGAATAGTGAGCACTTAGTAGAGCCGTATCCATATGCATCTCTTTAGGTTAGACACATTAACTAAAAAAATAAATTTGTTATTATCATCAATCTAGTATTTGATTGTTTCCGTCTAACCCTCCTCTACTTAACATTCATGCATCCCTTGAGTGCGCGTTGTTCTTGCCGATGGGAGGCAAGGATGTTATGGTGGTATGGGGTAAATTGTTCCCCTTGTCTTCTACAGACATCGTGCATGGTGAACCACTTCGACAGTACCATGTCCGGGTGCTTGTGGATGATTATTGGCAGAACATGGTGATGTTGCTTTGTCGGTACCTCTACCACAGAAGCAAACACTACAGTCTTGCACAAATAACTACAATCCAGTGGCCGGTTAGATGGGTCAATCTCTTGGCCAGGTAAACGCAATGAACACTTACTCTAAAATCATAATTATGTAACATTCAATCAGTCTATGTTTAGGGTCGCTTAAACCTAATTAGTTAATAACTTAGGAAAATGTCAAGCCGAAAAAAACTGCTAGAGGGAAAGGAAAAAGTGTTGTCACACCTGCTCCTTTGATAACGTCCACCAATTTCATGGTTAGACCCAATTTAGTAGAGCGAAGCATATTGGATGGGTTGTCACAGAATATGAGACTTCTGCACTCGACACTACTATTGACGTTACCTCATAGTGATTCAATCACTGTGAAGGATACCCAAAGTCTCTTTCACTATCAAAATGAAGGACAAACTCATCACTTCGACATATATATATATATATGTCCGACTTCGCTAAGGTATTCAGAAAGAACTAGTTAAATGTATCGATCCTCAAGTCATCCGTCATGTGAGCGACTCATACCTTTTTTTTATCTAAATGCAAGATTTGACATAGTTTTTGTACCAAATTGACATCATTGATGTTATTGTCTTGATGATGCAGACATGTGAAATTTAAGGCTCTTGAAGTTCATCAAAATAATAGCTTCGGAAACCTATGCCTTGTTATGTGCTCCGAAGTGACTATGTCAAGTGACGTGCAACACCTTATGCAGTACTTGACAAATGAACTATTTGAATGTGCAGAAAAGTCATACATTATGCTACCATATTATTAGGGGTAAGTGATACTTCCATATCTTAGTATGGTTTATTTATAAGTTACGCTATTCGTGTTATGATTTCAATTTTATTCAACTACATGAACAGTCGGCACTGGTCGTTGTTGGTTGTGTCCATGAGGCACCCCAGAATCTTTCAGTTTGACTCACTTGTAGGAGTGCCAAGAAGCCAACGATAGCTGCAACTCTACTGTAGTGAGCTATTTAAATTATAGAACAATTGTTATTACTTAATATATTACTTCATTATTTTAAATTAAACTAAGTGTATTCCAAACTATTTATTTGGTATAGTGCCTTGAAAGCTGCATTTTTTTTTCAATTCAAAGGCAAGTGAATAACATCCTGTGGATCCTAGCGAAGGTAATTTTACTTACTTTGTCTGATGTTGTCAATAATAGCTAACAGATTAATAGTAAACCTGCAAGTATGACTGAGAACGTACATGTGTGTATGTATAATGTCCAGTGCAGCTCGGTGGATCAGAATGTGGTTACTATGCCATGAATTTTATGCATGACTTAGTACCATCGTCCACGCTTTTGCCAGAAAACTCATTGGACAAGGTATAAGACATTCTTTGAAAGTGTTGGTTCATATTTTTATCATTTGTTGGATATGTAGTTTCTCATTAGTGTTCCCTTTTATTTGTTCAAGGCTTTCAAGCAATTAGTAGGCGGTGGACATTATGCAGATTATCACATAACTGAGATGCGCGAGGAATGGTTAGAATTCATCTCCATGAACATACATAGTTGATCATTATTTGCATTTAATGTAGTTGTGTTGTAGATGTATTTCATTGGTTTGAAATGTAGCGAAGTGTGTTGTAATGGAGTGTATTGTAGTAAAGTATGGTGAAGTGGAGTGTGGTGAAGTTTATTGAAGACATTTTGGTTATTTAAATTATGTAATTTTCTTGTTTCTTACATATATTGTTACGTGCCGATGATAGTGGCCGCTTTTATGGGTTTATGATAATGTGTTGAGGTGCCCCACTATGGTGGCATTTGTGGAACATATATACAAGTTTACTTGATTATGTGTGTATTTAGGTGCATTTATAAGCTAGAACGGAAAAAAGGCTATTTCAACGGTTCCTAAGATAGAACCGTCAGTGAAATATACCCAGGCCTATTTTTGCGGTTATTTCTAAGGAACTACCGAAATAGGTCGGTCAATTCTCTATTTCGGTGGTGCCTTCCTAAGAACTGCCGAAATAGGTCTTTAATCTTATTTCGGCGGTTCACAACCGCTAAAATAGACCCTTTTTCAATCGCAGAAATATGTGCTTTTTCTACTAGTGTTTTTACTTAAACATATAAGTCAATGGTGGTACCGAGTCATTGCATAAGTTGTGATTATTATGGGTAGTTGGGGTGACTTTGACTAGTTAATTCTTGAATGTGGTGGTCACTAACAAGTGGTATTGGAAGTGAATGTTGGCTATGATGGTGGGTAAAGACTGTTGTGGGTGATTGTTGATTATGACAGTTACAGAGGATTTGTGGGTGACTATTGACTATGACTATGGTAGAGAGTTTTATGCGTGGTTGTGACTGTGGTTAGGGGCATTTGTTGTGAGTGTTAAGGGTGACTATTGTCTAAGGCTCCGTTCAGCATGTTTGTTTTGCAGCTGTTTTGGTCTGACTGTTTTATATATGACAGTATGTTATTGGAGGAGAGTGCATGACCATGTGGGGACCACCCCCTTTATGCTGTATTTATGCATCAAATATGTCACGTTTATGCCAAGACCGAATGAAGCTAAGATTTTGATTGAGTAATATTATGGGAGACTTTTAGTTATGCATGATCGGGGTTGTTGCCGTGACTGTTACGGGTGACTATTGATTCAGATACTCAATGTTGCGGCTTGCCCGTGTATAACTTGGTGCAACCTCTCCACTTGGAAGTCCAGTCAGTAGCTGACTGGATTGTTTTGCTAACTGGGCTGTTTTTTTGCTATATTAATTTCAATTGATTATAACTTTTAAAATATAAGTCCAAAATGAAAAAAAATATACCACTGTTCATCTAAATTCAAACTCTTCAAAACAAGACTAGACGTGGATATGTTTTGATAATTTTAAAATTTTATACTCCCTCCGTTAATTAATATTTCATTTTAGGATGTAATTCTTGTTCAAAAATATTTGTCATTCTAGCTTTTTGACACACTTCTTTCCACTGTTGCCCCTACTATTTAATATAAAAGTAATTATTATCTAAATGGAAAAGTAAAAAGTAGGGGCACATGCGTCATTGTCCTATTTTTCTTAATAAGTGTGCAAGTTTCTAAAACGACAGTTATTGTTGAACGGAAGGAGTATTATTTACATGTATATATGTAGATATCAACCATACATGATTCACCATATACAGTTTAAAATACACTATACACCAATAATAATACACTACAAAACAATAATGATTCATTATTTGTTTTAAAATTGGTATGTGATCTATGATCAACCACATGACTTAAAATACATTATATAAATAATAATAATATTAATAATAATAATAATAATTGTAATAATAATAATAATACACCACGAAACAATAATAATACATTACAAAACAATAATGATTTTATCGGTTCTCAAGTTTGTTATCTAATTTACCACTTATTAGTTAGTAAATCATAATATCAATTTTAATGAATCATAACATCAAAATTAATAAATCATATTATGATTTTAGTGTATCATCGTATACATGTAAAAATAAAAAATTTAAACAATAATACAACACAAAACAATATTTGGTACGTAAGAAAAATACATGATTCACCATATAAGGATTAAAATACACCATACATCAATAATAATACATTACAAAACAATAATAATTTTTTTATCCTTTCCGAAGTTTGTTATATAATTCTCTACTTATTAGTTAATTAATTATAATATCACTTTTAATGAATCATAATATTAAATTTAATGAATCATAACATCATTTTAGTGTATCATCAGTAGGGGTGTCAAAATCGGGTTTCGGGTCGGGTTGAGCTCAACCCGAACCCGACCCGAAAATAGCTTTGGTCAACCCGAACCCGACCCGAACCCGGAGCGGGTTGTACTTCTTTAACCCGAACCCGGAGCGGGTTGACCCGAACCCGACCCGTTTTTTAAAAAATTTATTTTATTTTTTTAATTTTGGATTATTTAATAAAAAAAATATAATACTATAATGTTAATTAATTATTATGTACAATATCTAATCATATGTTATCGATTAAACTTTTATTTTAGTCATAAATTAATCATTAAATACTAATTAAGTCATTAAATATAACATATTTTCTATTTCTAATTAAATTTTTTTTCGGGTTACGGGTTAGCGGGTTCAACCCGAACCCGAAGCGGGTTTCAATGACCCAACCCGAACCGAAAATCATTTCGGGTCAAAAATTTTAACCCGAACCCGGCTTTTTACGGGTCAGTTCATCAGTAACATATAAAAACAATTTTAAACAATAATACAACACAAAACAATATTTGGTATGTAAGAAAAATTGATTCACCATATAAGGTTTAAAATACACATACAACAATACTAATACACTACAAAATAATAATGATTTTTATCGATTCTGAAGTTTGTTATCTAATTCACCACTTATTAGTCAATGAATCATAATATCAATTTTAATGAATCATAATATAAAATTAATGAATTATATTATGATTTAGTGTATCATCATATACATGTAAAAATTATTTTTTTCAAAGTTGTTAAAACAAGTTCATGTCTGGTCTTGTTTTGAAGAGCTTGAATTTAGGTGAACAATGATATAATTTTTTTAAATTTTGGACTTATATATTAAAAATTATAACTATTTAAAGTTTATATAGAAAAAAGAGAGCCCAGTCAACAAAAACAGTCCAGTCAGCAGCTGATTGGGACTATCAAATCAGTGGACTTTTCCTATCTCTACGTGAGCGTCCCGCACGACAGAATTTGTGCTATTGATTATGACTATAGTTAAAGATTGTTATGAATAATTGTTAACTATAATTGTGGGTGGCTGGTGACCATTTGTTTATGGTTGTTATTGATAATTTTTTGTTCACTATGTAATTCATAAGATTCTTTGTATATCAAAAGCAACTTTTTTTCAATTCAATTAGTCACCCGCGTAAGTAACCACCAAAAACATTAACAAACATACTTCAAATTATTAGATTGTGTAAATTATTTGTAAATATCTCTCACATGAATTGTCTTTAAAGACAAAGGTGAAGGTCTCATGAACATAAATCCCAAACATAAGAACTAGACCTGCAATTTGGGTTGATGGGTCGGGTTAATATCAACCCTAAACCAACTCATTGAAAATATCATTAATCCAATCCAACCAAAAAATAGATAGGTCAAAAAATCATGACCCTAACCCAACTCAACCCGTTTAAAATTCTTAAACCTTAACCCAACCCACCCAACTCATTTTTGTTAGAAAATATATTTTACATATTGTGTATCTCTACATTACCATTATGTATCTGTATAATTTAGGCCACTCTCCCTTATTTCTAGGCCTAACTATTATGTAGTTACGATTATATATACTTCAGTAAATACAACACCAATACACGGTAGATTAATCATATTCTCACATGGTATCACGCTATATGTCGATCCTATTATCCTGCCTCTTTCCCCTCCTCTTCCTCTACGCACTCCTCCATTCGCCAACCATGGCTGACGACTTGAACGCTCCTCCCTCTTCTCCTTTTAACGTCAATTCACCCCCACCATCTGAGCATACCGTCCTCGCCTCCCCACCCCGGCGCCACTCCGCTATGGATCCACCTACTTCCTCTTCCCCCTCACCTGCCCTCATTGCGGTAAATCAAGCCTTATATACCAATCACGTTCGCATCGAACTTACCCAAAATCCCCTCAATTATACTATGTGGCGACACTTATTTCTAGTCACCCTTGGCAAATTTAATCTACTCAGCCATGTTGATGGTACTCCCCCCCACCACCGACGAAATTTGGTCCCTTTTAGATTACACAGTTCTCTCGTGGATATACGCCACTATCTCTCCTGAAATCTTTAGTCTCATAATGCGGAACAACGCAACTGCTTATGAAGTTTGGGTGGCAATTGAGGACTTATTCCGCGATAACAAGAAGGCTCACGCCATCCAACTAGAGGCAAAATTTTATGGCCTTTGACAAGGATCCATGACTATCATCGACTACTGTGTCCAATTAAAATCCCTTACTGATGCTTTGGCTGAGATTGATAGCCCCGTCTCTGATGAGAACCTCGTTCTCCAAACCCTTAGTGGCCTCAATGACTCCTATTCACATATATGAAGCATCATTCAGTTCCAGAGACCGTTTCCTTCGTCCCGCAGTTCACTAATCTTGGAAGAGACTTGTCGACAACCGCCGCCTTCTGCTGCCACGGTTCTCCTTTCTACTACGCCACCATCTACTCACTCCACACCTGGCACCGCCAACTCCAACCCACCTGCAGAAGCGGCAAGCGGCCGCCAACAATCCCACAATCCAACCAACCTCGCGTACTCCAAATTCTCGAAATCGCCACGGACGTGGAAATAGAGGGCGTGGCCGCGGCAATTCGAACAGACCATCCTTGCAGCAGCAACTGTGGACCCTACTGAATTCTTAGCCGCCGTCGTGGTCAACCTGGTCGGCTCCAGGCATATTGGGCCCTCGTCGACAGCAATCGCCCACACCTGCCCAATCATATTTCCACAATACGGCAATGCCGCAATGGGATCAACAGAGCATTGTCTCTGCTCTAAATGTTATGGCTTCTTCCCCCTGTTATCCTCCGATCAGCAATGGTATATGGACACCGGCGCCTCCACCCACATGACGCCACACTCAGGTACCATCGTCCCTAATTTTTATTCATGGCCTCTTCCTTCACGCACCATCGTTGGTTACAGCACTGCATTACCTATTCACGCTATTGGTTATGTCCCTTCCTCCCTTTCACTTACGAGATGTTCTTGTCTCACCCTTTCTTATCAAAAATTTAATTTTTGTCTGAAAATTCACAACTGACAATAATTGTTCAGTCGAATTCGACCCCTTTGGCTTTACTATCAAGGATCTACGCAGCAGAACCGTGATCCACCGGTGCAATAGCCGGGGCGATCTCTACCCCCTTCCATCAACAGTCATCGCCACCATTTCACCACCACCAATCGCCCTCCACAAAACCACCACTCCCACTTCCTGGCATACGCGACTCGCACACTCGGGCTCTGCTGTCCTGCGTCATCTTGCATCTCAACATTTTCTTACTCTGAATATTGTCACTTCACTGGTTTGTTCCTCTTGTCAATTAGGAAAACATACTCGGTTACCTTTTTCTCATTCGAACAGTATTTCATTTAAGACATTTGATATTATTCACTGTGATATTTGGACATCACCAATTCCCAGTTTAAGTGGTTACAAATATTTTCTGGTTGTACTTGATGATTTTTCTCACTATGTATGGACATTCCCCCTCAAATACAAATCCTAAACCGCTGATGTTCTCAAAAATTTTCATGCTTATGTGCGAACACACTTTAATTCGACTATTAAATTTATTCAATGTGATCATGGTCGTGAGTTTGATAATCACGACGTCCACACATTCTTGGCCGCTCATGCCACCTTATTACGCTTTTCCTGTCCCCATACCTCTCAACAAAATGGTAAGGCTGAACGCATGATTCGAACCCTCACTAATGTTATTCGCACCTTAATCTTTCACAGTCTTCTCCCAGCAACATTTTGGGCAGAAGCTTTTTCCACAGCCACTTATCTCCTCAATATCACCCTACCTCCACCAAAAAATTTCGCACTCCACAGGAACTGCTCTACAGTCAAAAACCATCCTATGCCCATCTTCGTACATTCGGTTTCCTTTGTTATCCCAATCTATCCTCCTCAACCACCCACAAGCTACAACCACAAACTACCCCATGCATCTTCCTTGGTTATGCACCGGCACACAAAGACTATCGTTGTCTTGCGCTAGATTCCAACAAGGTAATAATCTCTCACCATGTAACATTTGATGAAACCATATTCCATATAAACAACAACAACTAATTCCATCCCGTACATGTTCACCCACCCTCCACTTCGATGAATCACAAACCAGCCCAGACTTTCTCCTTCCGCGTTACACCCCCACTCATCAACCTCCACGACCCAGCCCAACCCACCATCACATCGATCCCCACATGTCGGCCCAACCCACTTCTGTATCTCACCAACCTTCCATGCCGACAACCTCAGTATCTTAGTCCAATTCCGTGACCCACCCTACGCCTACCCCAGCCCACCACGATCGAACCCATCTCTCTCCCAACCACACACAGTCCACACACTCCCCATCTCCCGAGATCTTAGACCATTCCCCCTCTACACACCCATCCACTCCAGTCGCGAATCCCAATCATTTAACTCCTCAAACACACACAGTCCACACACTCCCCATCTCCCGAGATCTTGGACCATTCCCCCTCTACACACCCATCCACTCCAGTCGCGAATCACTCCCCATCTCCCGAGATCTTGGACCATTCCCCCTCTACACACCCATCCACTCCAGTCGCGAATCCCAATCATTTAACTCCTCACACACACGCGCGCGCACACACACACACACACACACACACACACACTTGGCCTAACCTAACACAACCTCAACCCATCCTCCAACCACCTCAACCACCCGCTCCAAAGCCGGTATCTCTAAGCCCAAACAATTATTCATTCTCTCTGCCACCACCGCCCCTTATCGACATCCCACAAAACCGCACTTAAAGATCCCCACTGGTACGCCTCTATGAAGGAGGAATACGATGCCCTGATTAAAAATCGGACGTGGGACCTTGTCCCCCGCCCCTCTCATGCTAACGTTGTATCTAAAAAATGGCTTTTTCGTCATAAATATGATGCAGATGGGCACCTCTCTCGCTACAAAGCAAGATGGGTAGCACGCGGATTCTCACAACAACACAGCCTCGACTACGAAGAAACCTTTTCCCCTGTCGTCAAACCCGCCACGATCCGCACCGTTCTCACTCTTGTCATATCAAAACAATGTCCCATTCACCAGCTCAACGTCAAAAATGCATTTTTGTCCTCACTTCCACCACCTCCAGCCTTCTGCACCGCATTATCCATGCCCTGACTCTGGAATTTGCTATGACCGACCTTGGGCCCCTACATTACTTCTTGGGCATTGCCGTTTCCCGTCACCCCACCAGCCTCCACCTCAGCCAGACCACCTACACTAAAGACATTCTACAACGCGCTAGGATGTCAAACTGTAACTCTTCCAAAACACCAGTCGATAAAAATGCCAAACTCGGAACTAATGCTGGACCACCAGTCGCTGATCCGACCGCCTATCGCTCCCTTGCTGGTGCTCTCAAGTACCTCACATTCACCTGGCCCGACATCAGCTATGCCATTCAGCAGTGCTGCCTATACATGCATGATCCTCGCGAGTCCCATCTCACCGCCTTAAAACGGATTCTTCGCTACCTACAAGGCACTTTATCGCTCGACTTATGCCTCACCTCCTCCCCTTCCGACCAACTCACCATCTACATTGATGCTGATTGGGCCCGCTACCCCGACATCCGTCGTCCACATCCAGTTACGGTGTGTATCTTGGCCCCAATCTAATTCCATGGTCTTCCAAAAGACAGCCCACAGTGTCTAGATCCAGTGCCGAGGCTGAATACCGCGCTGTTGCCAATGCCGTTGCTGAATCCTGCTGGATGTGTCAGCTTCTTCACGAGCGACACACACCTACATCCCAAGCAACAATTGTATTTTGCGACAACGTCAGCTCTGTCTACATGTCACACAACCCCGTCCAGCATCAGCACACCAAACATATTGAAATCGACATTCATTTTGTTCGTGAACGTGTTGCTCTAGGACAAGCCCGTGTACTGCATGTCCCGACGGCAAGTCAATTTGCAGACATCATGACAAATGGGTTACCATCAACCCTCTTCCAGGAATTCCGAAACAGTTTATGTCTACGAGAACCTCCGGCATCGACTGCGTGGGGGGGGTGTTAGAAAATATATTTTACATGTTATGTATCTCTACATTACCGTAATGTATCTCTATAATTTAGGCCACTCTCCCTTATTTCTAGGCCTAACTATTATGTAATTACAATTATATATACTTCAGTAAATACAACACCAATACACTGTTGATTAATCATATTCTCACAATTTTTTAAGCAAACGATAACTCATATTACCTAACACAACCACAAATGTCACATTATATGAGATTAAATTGTACTCTCTACTGTTCTCAACAAATGATTTGCTAAGTGTTGTCATTTTTTAAAAATAAGATGTTTTGGTTATCTTTACCACTTACTTTTCACATTTAACCCTTACTTTTTTTCTCACACCCACAACTCTTCTATTCCCCCATAGAAAAGTAAGGGTAAATAGTCCACAAATTGTCTCCTTAATTTTCATGTGTTGTGCTAGAAAATCATCTATTATGAACAAGATTGAGTATACGTTTAGTGCAATAGCTACTTTGATAGACCACTTTTCAAAGTACGTAAACTACTTTTCACAGCCCCTCAATAGCATTACATAACATATTTAATTGATATAATCTCATCCGCTGGATAGCATTCAGACCACTTTTCAAAATCCAATAGCTACTTCTTGAACTAACTAGACATAAAGTATTATACTTATCTTGATGTATAATATCATTCACAAACATATATATCTCATATTTTTGGTCACCCTTCCACACCATCTAAAACAAATCAGTTGTGTGGTATCATTGACAAAAAGCCAAAAACTTATATCAATCATAAAAAACAACATCCTGGAGTAGGTATCTTCACATCAGCAATTGCAGAGCTGGTTGAGTCAAACTAAACAAATAAGATGTAAAGTCAAAACTCTCAAAATAATTATTTGATTTGCAAGGCTGGTTGGACCGTTTATTTGATTAACATAATGAAGTGTGTGATATTTTTAAAGGTTGGATAGAGCAACTGCACTTGGACTAATTGAAAAATATTTTCTACTTAAAACTAACATAAAGTTCAGTCTGAAAGTAATATATATGTACATTAATATTTTTTGGGAAATTTCATGAAATGCCACTATATTTTTGGTTAATTCATGAAATGCCACTAAAAAAAGAAAGTCATAAAATGCCACTATATTTTTGTAAAAAAGTCCATGAAATGCCACTATAGTCATTGACCAGATGGCAAAAAGACAAAAATACCCCTTCTAGTTAACAATGTACTTTTAAAGTTTACAATATGCCCCTAAGTGTTAAAAAATTCACAAAAACTTCAAAATACTATAAAAATTAGAAAATTTAGAAAAATAAAAATTTTATAAATTTTAAAAAATGATAATATCATAAAATATAAAACAATAAATCTTTCATATTTTAAATTTATTCAATACCATAAAAAGAATATTGTGTTCTAAACAAATAATTTATACCAATTTTTTAACCAATTTATACCAATTAAGTACCATACTTTTTTTATTATTATTTTCTATCAATTTAAATTATTTCTTCAAATTATCATATTTGCAAAATTTTAATTTAAAATGTATCAGCACAATAAAAAATTATTTACTTTAAAGAAATAATTTAAATTGATAGAAAATAATAATTAAAAATGTATGGTAAAAAATATGGTACGTGGTATAATTGGTAAAAAAAATTGGTATAAATTATTTGTTTAGAACACAATATTCCTTTTATGAACTGAATAAATTTTAAAAAATGAAATATGTATTTATTTTAATATTTTATGATTTTTTTAATTTTGTTCATTTTTTTCATTTTTTATAAATTTTTTTAATTTTATTTATTTTTAATATTTATAATTTTTAAAATATTTTTATTGATATTTTGTGAATTTTTGTACTTTTTTTAACACCTAGAGGCATATTGTGAACTTTAAAATACTTTGCTAACTAGTAGGGGTATTTTTATCTTTTTTACATCTAGTAAATGACTATAGTGGCACTTTATGGAGTTTTACGAAAATATAGTGGTATTTTGTGACTTTCTTTTTTTTAGTGGCATTTTATGAATTAGGCAAAAATATAGTGGCATTTCATGAAATTTCCCATATTTTTTATTATTAACAATATATTTTTAGATTGATCATGGATTTAGATCTCTACCCTAACATAACCCACAAAATTAGCTTATAATCCTAACCCAACGGATTTAATAATCAAAACCCTAAACCACAAAATTCTAGGTTAGGTTCTGAATTGAGTTTCGGGTTAAGTCAAAATTTGTTGTTTAAGAAGAACCCACCCATAAAACATCTAAACGAAGGCCCAACCTACAATCGAACGGGTTAAGCAATAGATGAAAGCACATGCAAATCGCGTTTACAACCATACAAAAATCATCAGATGGCCGCAATATTTTTTTTTTTTTGGTTTCAATCTCTGTTTTCCTCATGTTATGTGCCACACTGGATTTTCAGTCCTTTTTTGTTTTTGACAGAAAAGGTGGACTTTCAGTCCTAGTCGAGACAAGTGTTGGACCCCCCACCATCAGTAGTCCACCCACCAATAAGACGTTTTCACTTGCCCCAAAAAATTTTGTGGCTCGGTAGCAGATCACGTGCTTTGGTAGTAGTAGTAGTATTATTTTCTAAAAAAGTACTAGAAAGAAAAACACGTCTGAACTGGTTCTCTCTGCCATCGGCCGTATATGCATAATGCATTATTGTTACCTTACTTCCTTTCATGATAGTCGCCGACCATCAGAATACGACTCTGCTCTCTTCTGTTCTCTACCCTCTCTGTAAAGGAGGAGTAATCACAGTTGTACAAAGCACGTACCAGCTACTCAAGGACGTCCGTCCTGTTGCACATGCCCCTATGTGGCTATGTTAGGGCATCCACAATGGTGAAAGTGGATTCCACCCACCAATAAATATTATTTTATTATCTCCTCTCATAATCTCTCTCTTACTTACCTAGGTTCTTTAAAAAGATGGTGTCTTAGTTAAGAACCCCTCTCATATCCTCTCTCCTCCACCTCATCATTTTCTTTTTTCTCTTTTAACATTATAGGTGGAATCCACACCATTGTGGATACCCTTAGGGCATCCACAATAAGGAAAGTGGATTCCACCCATTAAAATATATTATTATAATCTCTTCTCTCACATTCTCTCTCCTTGTGTCAGCAAGAACCTTCTCTCTCCAGGTTCTTAATTAAGCAACCCTCACTTATTCTCTCTCTTCCACATCACTATTTATCTTTTTCTATTTTAACCTTCATCTATATAACCGTGTCAAGAAACACCATTGTGGATGCCCTTAGAGCATCCATAACAAGGGTGGAATCCACTCTTGGTATCAGTAAGACAACAAATTTGTAGCTACAGCATAGTGGATTCACCCACTATTCTCTCTCCTTGTTTCTTAGTTAAGAACTCTGCACAAAAGTGGGTATGTGACAGAGGTGTTTTGTTTTTCTTTTCTTTTCATCCAAATAGTAAAATGTGATTGGTAGTTGGGTGGGAGAGAGAAGAATAAGATAGGTTGTTATTGTAGTGAAAAGCAAATGGGTATAATCCTTATTGATTAAATTAATAATATTTTGATGATGTGACATATTGGAATGTGTTAAGAAACTACAAATTCTGACTTCTTGTTGTGGATGCTCTTATTAAAGAATCCGAAAAAGCTAGTATTTCTTTGATAAGCAAGAATATTTTTATGAAAACTCTATGAGCTCGATCGGAACAGCTTCAGCAGCAGACAGTTTCTCAATTTCTAACATTAGTAGGTTTCCATAAAACATCTAAAACCAACAGTTGACAGCTTCTGTAAAATCATCAGCAGACAACTTCACAATTTTCAGTAGTAGAACCTAACAACTGTCTCTGCTTTTTAATATCATCAGCAGGCGTTCCACCAAACACCAAACCAACAGTTGACAGCTTTGTAAACCATGAACAAACAACTTCTCAATTTTCAACAGTAGGACCCAACAGCAGCCCCCAGCAGCTGTCCCCAAACGAACCCTATATTTGTTGCTCCTGCTGCTCATATTGGTCAGTTTATATCCCCATTCTTTTGTTAGATTATCAAACGAGTTTATTTGATCAATTAGTTTGTTCTCACTATATGTCACATACATCAACTGTCATATCAACTATTTTTTCTCTCTACTTTTTCTGATTTCAGCTGACAATTGACATCAGCTAGACGTTTCAGCTCACAAAAGAATGGACCATAGCTATTCTTTCAGCCGACTCCGGCTCCGTTCGGTGTTGGTATGTTTGTGGTACAAATGTGGTAATTTTGAGTTTGACATTTTAGATAAAAAAATGTCAAACCGCCACCTCCGAACAATAATTTTCAAAATAGTCACAAATATACCAGCACAAATATACCAGCACAAAACAACCAACAGTTTATGCTGCAAAGAGAATGAATAACATAAACTAAGGCGGAGCTAGAAAACTATAATTAAGGGGGCAAGAATATTTTAATAATATTAATTAATATTTAAAAATTAATTTTTAATAAATTAATTTAAATTTTCAATATTTATAATTATGTGTTTAAAAATGATATTATATATTAAATGTGACACAAAATTAAATTAAAATTGAAATATATAGATTAATATATAAAAAAGTTTATTTTTCCTTTTTTTTTTTAGTTTTTTTCTATAAAGATTAGTATACTAAATTATAAGTTAATGAAATATATAGAACAATAGTTTTAAACTAGTAGTGTTTTTCTAAAAACTTATACTAAAATTATTTTGAGTAATTCTAATATTTTTTTAATTAATAGAATCTATAATAAAAAACAAAAAAAATTGTATTATAGAAGGGTACATGATTACTAAGAAGGACATAATAATTAGTTTTACTTTTGACTATATAGCAAAAATAAGGTATAAAATTAGAATATTTAATTATATCTACATATAGTAATATATAGATATAATTAAAACTATTACTATCTATCAAATTTAATAAATATTCTACAAGAAAAAGAGCAAACTAATAAAAATTACGATGTAAACTTTCAATTATATCAAAATTATTATAGTACAAAATATTTGTAGTATATTTCAGAAATATCAATTATAAGTATTCACCTTGTTAAGTAATGATTAATTACAAAACTATTTGTACAAACTATTATGGTTTGTCAGTATATCAAAGTTATTATATTTTATACCGTGCTTAATAATTAAAGAATAATTTTATACGCTAATATACTTTATTTTTTATTTCTTGGCATATCCAGTATTAAATTTAAATTTATATTTTTGAATTTCATTAAGTAATATTTAATTGAATATAATATATTGTGTTAACTACAAATATATGTAACAATTAAACAATATATAATAATAAAATAGTAAGTGACAGCTATATATATAATATTATATATTCGGTTACAGTCAATTACTTTATTATTAGAAAGAATTACTTTTTCATTTTAATGATATTATTTATTCCATTAAAAATTAAAATAATCTTAACTTTTAATGCATTTGAAATTTTATTTAAATACTAATATATAATCCATAAAATTTTATTTATATATAACATCTAATATATTTGCTCTAAATAACATGGTTTATTTCTTTTTTTTCAAATATATGTAAAAAATTTATTTATAAATTAATATGTATACATATTAAATTAATTGTAACTAAAATTAATAAAGAATAATAATAATTAAAGGCTATAATTGAATATCTACATATATTTTAACTTTACTAACAAAAAATTGTTTTAAAATGTAATATAAAATTTTTTAATTGTAACATCAAAAATGATAAACGCACTGCACAAAACTAACATAACTAACTTATTCAAAACAGCCAGACGAAACCACCGCCCGCCAAACACTAGTTTTCAAAACAACCACAAAACAACCAGTACAAAACAACCAGCAAAACACCACAAAACAGCCCTAAAACAACCAAACCAAAACAGCTACAAAATAACCGCAAAAAAGTCATGCCAAACGGTGCCTCTATGTATTGAGTAGAAGATTCAATTTTACTGAAACAACACCTATTCATGTGTTTGGAAAATAAAATTTAATTACAATAACATTATTACTTAGTTAATATAATTGATCAAATCTGATGCACAGAGTCAAAGTGAAGTTACTAGAATGACCACATTTTTTTCAGAATGCCCGTAATATTTTATTCTTATAGAATATAGCACAAGGGGCGCATTATTTGTGTTGTAACAATGGCTGGCCCATTCTTTGCGTTTAGAGTGCTGGTAATTGAGAACTGATACATGTTGATATGGACTAATGGTGGCCACAGGTCCGGTTCCATCGGTTCCGGTTCCGGTTCCGGAAAATGTGTATTCGTATTCGGAACCGGTCTGGGCGGTTCCGGTTCCGGTTCTGAAATCTGGATTCGCTTCAGATTCGGTCAAAAAACCGGTTCCGGCCGGTTCCGCCCGGTTCCGGTTCCGGTTCTGATCGGTTCTGACCGGTTCCGGAGCGGTTCCGGAAAGATTCGATCGGCTCCAGTTGCTTCGTTTAGCTCCGATTTGAGATCCGTCGCACACGTTGCTCTTTTCATCCACTTTACTCCTAGATAGGTTATTCTTCAAGTTTATAATCTTAAATGTGTATGAAACAAAGTTAGGAATTTTTATTGAATTTACAAAAACTAAGGAACAAAGAGAATTTTATTATATGATTCACTGCCTCATTAAAACCTTATTAGGTAAAAACCCATTGGGAAAACCCTAATAAGGAAAAAGAGTACAACTACTAAGAGGTTACATGATTTCAATTTGCAAGTCTTAAAAAAAGATTACATGGAAAGAAAGTAATACTAAATTACTAATACATTCTAAAATATTACAAGATAGAAGTCCTAAGTGGTGTTATCCCCATTCATCTCATACCAATCATCATGTTGGCCTTCATATTGCAATGCACGGCTTAGGATCTAAGCTCGGCTAAGTCTCAATCATACTTCTCAACACAAACCTTGATTGAGTCCGGTGCAAGACCCAAAACGATGTCGTGTTGGCCCGAGACCCAACGGTAACTTCAAACCGGTTCCGGAGCGGTTCCAGTTCCGGTTTCACCGGTTCCGGTTCCCGGTTCTGAATCCGATGACGGTTCCAGTCGGTTCCAAGCGGTTCGGTTCCGGTTCCGGACCCGGTTCGGGCCCGAATCACAAAACATGTATTCGTATTCAGAACCGGCTGAGGCGGTTCGGTTCCGGTTCCCACCGGTTCCCGGCCGGTTTGGTTCCAATCGGTTCCGGGTAGAACCGGACCCGATGGCCACCATTAATATGGACTGATGATTGATTTCAAAACTAAATGATAATGTCAAAACCATATATTATGTTCTTTGGTATTGAATTTATTGAACTGATTAACTAACACCGACTGATAGTGTAAACCAACTGATTAACCAACTTATAATGTTGTTTTGAATAAATTCTTTAGGTTGATGATATCCAACCAATAATACGTCCAAAAGAATGGACTGAGTTGATCGTCTCAACTAATAGTGCGTAAACCAGCTAAAATTTGTATAAAAGAATGGACCATGACTTAGGGCTGTCAATCTTGACCCAAACCCAAAATCTGACCCAAAACCGACACGGTAAAACGTGAGATTGGGTAGCAATTTTCAACCCGAAAACATTTTTGGGTTGGGTTCAAATTAGATTGCTAAAAACTCAGGTCGGTTTTGGGTTTTAGCTGCCGATCCGATTCCAACCCACAACCCGAAAACATTGTTAAAAAATAAAAAATATATATTTTCTTATAGTTATGCGACATAACCTAAATAATCAATCATGTAATCATTTAGGTTTTATGGTTATTATTATGTTATATTGTCTTGGTGATTTTGTGTAGAATTTGTATTGATAGTACAATATTTTTAATTTTGGGTTGATGTTGGGTCGATTTGGGTTGATTTTGAGTCTATTTCAAGTGGATTTCGAATGTTGGGTTAATTTCAGATTATCCGATCAGTTTCAGACTGACATAACATGATCTATTTCATATTGAGGTCGATTTTTTTTGGATCAGATATTGAGATCCATTCCTAATTGAGATGAAATACGAATAGGTTGGTTTGGGTAGAAGTTAACCAACCCATAACTCGAAATTAACAATCCACGCATGACTTATTGTTATACCTATTATTTTATTTGCCAATAACAGTATCGATCCTGCATTTTGGCTACGAATCATATTGCTATATATACTATGGGGTGTTCTAACTTTTGACAAAAAAGCTAGGTTTTGAAGCTTTATGATAAAGCTTACTCTAGTTAACAAATATCAACTTGACAAGTGTATCATAGTCAAATGTGCAACAAATAATATATTGACATTTGTCCTTCACTTTTAAGCAACACTACATTAATCTAACTTTTTTGTTTGGGCCCAAAGAACGCCCCTATAGCTTTACTTTTCTCCCTAGATTAATCTAACACATGTCTCTAATTGGATAACTTTTTTGTTTGGGCCCACAGGCCCCACACCAAACACAGGAAATATTGACGATTGAATTCTGCAGGAAATTAATCTCACTATAGAACAGGATATAAACGGATCTTTTAATCACACCTTTTCATGCTCTCGTAGAAACCTAAACAGACAGCTGTAAGTTTGTTATACCATATACTATATAGATAGTAAAACTTAGGGGCCGTTCGACTATGACGATACGCGGCATTATCTAGTTTTCGCGGCATAGAGGTCGACCTTTATGATAATAAGCCCACAGCGAATTGTGGGGATTAACCCCTTTTTGGACCTTTACGCAAACGCAGGAAAACCTGCGTTCAGGTTCTGAAAATCTCTTCCGGCTCTGGAGAATTACGGTGCAGCCCTTCACTCGTGAATCACCTCCGTTAATGCCAACTACAGTCGTCATCATTATTATCAATTTCTGAATACACGAAAACCCTAAATTTACAGTCATTGAATTCATCAACTGGAACCACCATGAATTTGAATCTAGCGGGACAGATTCCCATCACCTCGGACAAATTTTCTTTAAGTACAGTCGAGTTTCAAAGCTACAATGGTGACACAACTGGTAAAATTTCCTGCCATTTACGTTTCTTCTGTTGCCTGAGTATACAAGTAACCGCTTCTTCTTGTTTTTTCACAGTTTCATTGTCTGGTTAAAGGGGAACAACCGTTAGCTGTGGTTTGCATTCGCATACGGTTGGCGCAACTGGAGAACCAAGAAGATCAGAGGTAGAATTACCAAAAAAAAAAAAAGATCAGAGGTAGAAGACGCATTGACGAGGGTAGATGGTAAGCGGGCAAACACAGTTTTTTTTTGTTTCATAAATGTCGGGGTAAGTTGGTATTTTCCCAACAAAACACAGACGCTCCATATCGAACGGGTAAATTTTTTACTGTCCCAAACCAGCACATAAGTGGACGAATCGTGGGCAGATTAATCTGCACCTTTTTAGGCCCAAAAAAAAGCGCTCGATATCGAACGGGGCCTTAGAGAGAAGAAGGCGGGAAAGAAAAAGAAGTATGGCGGGCAATGGGTAATAACTTATCTAGTAGATTATAATCACAAATAGACATTCTTCAAGTTCCAATGAAACGGGAGACGACCAATTTCAGCTCACATTAAAATTCCTAAAGATTACAGAGTCAAATTGCCCTTAAACAAATCCAGGCAACGGTGTAAGTTGCAACAGACAGTTCATAACGCCAATTCCGGCGCCAAATCAGCCAATCTGTTTTCGTTTAAACTTCTTCTTCTAATTAAAAGGAAATAACTAGTAGACAATACAATACAAGCCTCTCTTCTTTGTTAGGGGTAAAAGAGACCTTGCCATACTTTATCACACTTCCAAGGTCTTCTTCCATCTTTACTTTACCCGGGGTAAAAGGAGGATTTCAATGTTATGAAGTGTGTAATTCTAATAAGTTCCACCACTTCACACACACACACTAGCAGAGCACGTGACTTTCTTTCACGGCTCTACATGAACGGACACTTACTATTAACTAACTCTAATCAAATGAAGGAAAAAAAACCCACAATAATACCCGAGACCCAACAAGTAGACTGCCACTTAGATAGCCGCTCTCTCTTCTTCTCTTCGGACTTCGGTACATTACATCTGACCAAATGAGTGCGCAAGGTAAGCCAAAGCACCAACAAACGGAGCATTAATATACGTACTCGGTTCCGACTGCTCATAATCCGACCGATCATCAGGAAACCTATCATACCGATCCGGTCCACCAACTATCGCACCAGTAAGTAAATTCGGATTCGGCCCACTCGCCTTCATAAATCCAAACCCATCCCCACACTCTACTTTCCCAGGATGCACTTTCACCGATGGAATCGACGCCCCACGATGATGAACACGTTGGGGATATTCGGACCATATCCAACCATATACGACATCTTCAACGGATTTGAACCCAGAATATAATCCACTTGTTTCTTTGCAATTCTACGGAGAAGTTTCGGTGTGACAAGGGTATTACCGCAAGTGATAGTGGTGCGTGCTGATTTGAGATACTTCGCGTAAGTTAATAGAAGGAAGGAAGTTGATGTAACGTATTGCATATTATCATCATCATCGTGAATAAAGTCCGCCTGGAGTGTACTGTGTTGTGGAGGAGGATGGTGTGTTTGGGATTAAGAACAAATGTAATTGTCGGAATGGGATTTATAGTCATGGAATGTTGATACTCGCTGAACAAGGAATGATTTGGAGAGGAGGATTCTTGCGCCAGCGTGTTTGTTATCCCATCCGAAAGTGTAGTCGGCTTCATCTGCACCAAGAATCTGACCGTTTCGTTGGATGTAAGTGAGGTACATTGAGTTTCGAGTGGCTTTGTGTAACCAAGCTGCTGCCCAGAGGAGTTCGTCTTGGTAGCCTGAATAGTCACAGTAGAAGGGACAGACGATGGTTTCAGTTTGCCATTCCCGTATGAGCCTCTGTACTTGTCAGCGAAAGCGAAAACCTAGACAAAACAAACAGAATTTTGAGGAGATTGATTGATTAGTTTAGACTGGCCCCAGCCCGGCAGCCCCCGCCCCACACCAGTTTTTATGGAAATTTGGTGGTTTAAATTTGAATGAGGAGATTGATTTAAATTGCGTACCCTCATGGCTCTGTTGAGGAGGACTTTGGAGTATGTTCGGTCAGATTTACGGAAGACTAACGAAGCAGCGGCGAGTGCAGCGGCTGTTTCAGCTGCAACTTCAGTACCAGGGTTGCTTTCGTCAATGGTGAAGACTGTTCTTGGCGTATCCATATCCTCTGGTCTCTCCCAACACGCGTGGTCCTGTTTCGCATCCCCAACCTAAAATCCCAAACAAGTTTGAAGTGATACAAGTCAATCGTCTGCATTTGGTTCAAGCTAGTAGACTGAAATCGAAATGTATGTTGGTAATCTGAAGTAACCAGATGAGAAGATAAATAAAATTACCTGGACATAGATTCTGTCTGGGTGAACGGTGGCTTTAAGGAGGTAATCAGTAGCCCAAACGGACGGCGGATTTAGCGTTCTGGAGTTCTCCTTTCATGACTCCACCGAACTCAAGGACACTCCATGACAACATTGTGGTTGTGAATGCCATCGGGAAACCAAACTTCACATTGTCCCCTGCGTCGTAGTACCCACCAACCAAATCAACCTACAAAAATCAACAAATTTAATGTCAACAAACGTATGTAACATTCCGTTAAACCCTAGCTGTTGACAGATTTGTAGGGTCGGTCAGGGTGGTAGAAGCATTTCGGGCTTTATTAATTACTACATTACATGGGCAGTGGAACCGTCAGAGAGACCAGAATCTCCTCTCCATGACATGCGCTGATTTGGAGGTAACTTTCCAGACCGTTGTCCTTCGAAGAACAGGATGGATTTGGAGAGGGCGTCGCGGTAATTGTGGGAAGCGACGCGGCGGGGGTGGTGGGAAGGACGGGGAGATGGTAGATGGTGGCCATGAGAAATGTGGATGGAGGATGAGAGTGTGAGGAGGAAGAAGAAAAGGAGGGAAAGAAGAGCAGGGGAAGCCATGTTTCCGTTTTGG